>JAVIWC010001703.1:0-29195 GCA_031894815.1 Creontiades dilutus | reverse complement strand
CCTAATCTCAAGCCACTGTATTGCAAGTCACGTCTCATTCGCACTTTTAGAATTTCCCTTCATTTATCGGACAATTCGGCGGAAAACAGATTCACATCAGCACCCTGTTGACATAAAAGCGTGAGATTTCATCGTTGTTAGTAAGCCAACGTAATCTGACCAGGTTGTTGTGAATACTTAAGTACATTCCCACTGACAGGGTTGGACCGAGTAACAACATTGCAGGTAATGTCCTATAAAGTGACCATCGGATCATCTAGGAATAAGTTTCTTTTCCAAGTATTTAGGCTCCTTAGTGTTTGGATAGATATGTCTTTGTGTTTGAAGATATGTTGCTGCACAGTCATACTTCACTACGGCCTTGAGATTTGTGTTGTTTTTTCTCAACTATTGTATTTTAAATGAGACATGTTGGTATGGATGTGTGACCAGACGATGTTTTTGGTTTATTATTCAATAATAAACCATAGTAATCGCTCTCGAAAAAAAAATTTCTAACCACCCCTGAAAATTTCATGGTTTACGTTTCAAAGGGTCTGGAATCCAAATCTGCAATAAAAAATTTTCCGTCCGTCCGCCGTACGCCGTACGCCGTCCGCCGTACGCCGTCCGCCGTACGCAAGATTTCTCCCAAACGGCTGGACCAAAACATCTGAAATTTTCAGGAAAAATCCATGTTGGTCCGACAACGCCCCAATTCTTTAGCCAGCTTTCTAACTCAAATTGAAGTGCCATTTAAGGGTTGTCAAAGTTTTGTAAAATCCCTAAAAACCTCAAAAAACATCAAGGCGGCCTAAATGTGGACTTGTTTTGTAGAACTTTCCATGAGGAATCGAATGAGCCCCTTCCCAGGTCTGTAGGTCAAACCATTCCCGATTTATGGCATGATTAATGCGGCCAAGATTTGCGTTTTTCGAGTTCTGAAATTCAATAATCGCTCTATCCCCTGTGAAACACGCACACTCCACTAGAATTTCAAATCATGAACGCAAGCCAATTTTTTACACAGAGTGATCGCGACTTCATCAATCGATATTCATCTCTTACTTGGGGGTTAGATTGTATTTCAAGCGGTAACCCCTGCTATACTATAATGCTGTACTATTTAACATAAGAACCCCCACCCCCTTTTGGTTTATTATTCAATAATAAACCATAGTAATCGCTCTCGAAAAAAAATTTCTAACCCCCCCTGAAAATTTCATGGTTTACGTTTCAAAGGGTCTGGAATCCAAATCTGCAATAAAAAATTTTCCGTCCGTCCGCCGTACGCCGTCCGCCGTACGCCGTACGCAAGATTTCTCCCAAACGGCTGGACCAAAACATCTGAAATTTTCAGGAAAAATCCATGTTGGTCCGACAACGCCCCAATTCTTTAGCCAGCTTTCTAACTCAAATTGAAGTGCCATTTAAGGGTTGTCAAAGTTTTGTAAAATCCCTAAAAACCTCAAAAAACATCAAGGCGGCCTAAATGTGGACTTGTTTTGTAGAACTTTCCATGAGGAATCGAATGAGCTCCTTCCCAGGTTTGTAGGTCAAACCATTCCCGATTTATGGCATGATTAATGCGGCCAAGATTTGCGTTTTTCGAGTTCTGTTATCGCCTTCTTGATAACTGGCAGTTTCCCATCTGGCCGTTCCAAGCGCCCTCAACTCGAATATGGGAGTGAGCCCATTTCCTTTAATTTGATGTAGGTCTGATATGAAATCAAGAGAGACTTTGGGTAGTATAAAGGGAACTGCAAATATGGAGCGCAGTTTAAATGATATAAGGTAGCAGAAGCAAAACGCTGCAAATTCTTTCACTGGGGTTTATTATTAAATTGGCTTGCGTTCATGATTTGAAATTTTTTTCTTCGTATATGGGCGATTCTCATTCTACGGGACAAGGTTTTGATTCTGACTAACAAAATTGTTGTCCTAAATTTATGTTTTTTTAATTACGTATACAACCTAGATGTTACTCTAATGGTATAGTGGTGTACAAGCACGCATGATTTTCCTTCGTTTCCTCAAAATTCAGGTTTTAAAATTTTATAGGACACGACAATGATATGTATCCACGACATTGAGCTTTGTCAACCACATAACGATAGAATTTTGTGAACGATGTGTAGGTAAGGTTGAATGAGACAGATATTTAAACCAAAAACATTTTAATTCCTGGTTGAAGCAAGATGATTTATTCAGTTAGTTACTACCACCCAATATTAAAAGTATCAAAATAATCACAGTTCAAAAAACGCTGCAAATTCTTTCACTGGGGTTTATTATTCAATCGGCTTGAGTTCATGATTTGAATTTCTACTAAGCTTTGGAGCGTGCGTGTTTCACAGGATAGGGCGATTATTGAATTTCAGGAGGCACACAAATATGATCAACTGATCAATCCAAATAGGTATTTTGGTCGAGAGCAGATTCACGTGCTCCATGTATATATCCTGAAATTCAATAATCGCCCTATCCTGTGAAACACGCACGCTCCAAAGCTTAGTAGAAATTCAAATCATGAACGCAAGCCGATTGAATAATAAACCCCAGTGAAAGAATTTGCAGCGTTTTTTAAAATCAACCTTCTCAAATCAACGTATCGATCAACCACACCCTTACAACACGAGCGTGGGGCCGGCTATGGCAGGGTTAAAAATGAATGAATAACGTAAAACCCTGATTCTTGTAAGATGAACACAAATGGTTCATGAACTGTTCCTTCCGATTCTTGAAATACAATGGAACAAAATAAAAACCTAATTCTTGACTAAACGGTACCTTTAAAAAAAAAAAAAAATAAAATAATGTCTTCTTGTAATGCCTTAAAAAGTCGGAATTACCTATTAAATGAATTATTAAAAATCAAAGTTAAAAAATGTCATTTGTACGAAGTGCCCTGCATGACCCAGAAGGCAAGCATTAATTTCACAAGAATCAGGGTTTTACGTCATTAATTTATTCCCAACCCCATGTCGTCAAAGGGGGATTGAAAATGATTGACTGACCGTCTAAAACTGTGCGAAACCCGAAAAAGGAAGAGACCACGTTATTTAGCGTCGAAAAAATAGCTTACTGCACTCGGGGTTTGCTTACATATAAAAATAGGCACAATTCCTGGGTTACGCGACTTTCCGAACTCCAAGAGCCTGTTGTGCGCAAAGGAATAAATCAAACGACAAGTGAATTTTTTACGAAATTCCACGTAGAATTCGAATTGGCCATAAAAAAGTGGTTTCTCATTGAAATAACAAAGTTGATGTCATTTCGCGAGCCTGCGCTTTGCCCGAATGTATGGTATTTGGATTCCTCGCAAAACAGTAAGGGCGATTAACGCTTCGATTTTTTCTAATCCCCATATTAATGGATACCTAATTACCTTCGTGATCACAGGTAATCAATTGTGTTGGTGCCTACAAGCCAATATCTTCTACAATACCATCCGTCTGCCATACCAAAATAATCTGGTTCAAAAACCCAGCATCTTATGTTGAGTAGTGTTAAAACTAGCCACAATCCTCACTCGGGTTTGATGATTCCTTATTCTGAGGGGTCCCGTAAGAAAGTTCAGCAACATAATTTGGATAGAGACAACAAATTCATGACCTTATTCAAAATAATAATCACAAATTTCACATTGTGATTTTATTCATATTCATGAGTAAGAATACGCTCATCTCTGGTTCCTTGCCTAATCCTGGCTCAGATGCATCAGATACTGACGACTACTTAAACACCCAGCCGATGGCATCGGACTCTTAAGTTGTGGAAAATTTGTGTTACAGATCATCATACAAATTCTGGAACATTCAAAAAGTTCTCCAGGAAACCGCTGACTCTAAACTAGATATTTAAATTCTGTTTTCAAACCACAGACGGAGAAATTATGAAGGATCCAGCCGACAAGCTGTCTGAATTGAAAGTTTTCCAAGAATTCGTCCACACACTTGATCCCGATTCTATAGATCATCTCAACTTCACAGATGGTATTTACGGTGTTGGCAACGTCGTGAGCAAGAAATCTGGAAGGCTTCGCTTCAAAATTTCTCCAGGATCGGTGAGGTTAGTCAGCAGTGCAGACCTGCTCTTACATTTCAGGTCTGTACTTACCTTTCATTGTACTTTGATGTTATTCAAGTTATACCATGCCAACTTTTTCTGTAGCTGGATGTTGAAATTGCTCATTGCAGGCACCTAAAAATTGTGTAGCGGGAGTTTTTAATCCGGATTCCAGCAGTATGTATTGAGTCATTCTTCTTCGAGATGTTAATTTCTTTAATTAGTGATATTGCCATTAGTATGAGTTTTTATTCCGTCAGACCTTTCCTATTTTGTTACTTTAGAACAGTAACAGTGGGTTCATTTTTCGGAATGGGCTCCTAGACTATTCGTTGACTCTCGGCATGCACAAACGAATTCGATCAAGCACATTTTTCTCTTTTTATAATCGCCGAGATTTTAATTACTGTCATTAATGATATTGTCATCCTGAGTTTTGAAGCTGTCAGACGGCTATATTTGTATTACAGATTCGTATACTTGTATTACCTTTAGAACAGTATAATAAAAACTACTTCTAGTGTCTGCTCGATGGGTTTATTTTCCTGCAATGGGCTTTCTAGGCAGAGGTTCCTAATTCGCCAGTCAAAATTCGAAACCTGCAGTCTCCCGGAAACATTTCTGGAAAACCTGCCGTCAATTCGGATTCCTATTTAGGAGAACGAGCTCAACATTTTATGACAGAAAAATTCCGGAAAAATTGGGGAAATAGTTGAAGAAACCCATAAAACTCTCATTTTCAACTTCAAAACATGCAGACAACCAGAAAGAGGTGTGGAAAATTTGCGGTCCACCCGGATTCTTATTCAGGAGACTATTGGTTCACTCTGCGAATGTGCAAACGGATTCCGTCAAACACATTTTTCTCACTTTCTAATCGTTTGATCTTTATCGAAATCGACAGGTGTTTGTCGTCATTTCAAATTGATTTCAACTATGTCGTACCATTATTCTACTATATTCAATATGTACGGGTAAGACAACACCTGTTGGATATTCTATTTCTATAAAATTTATAAATTTAGCAAATGCTTTATCAAGTAAACACGACGTTGACTGTTACGAGGTAGGTACGAACATCGCCAGTGCAGCTAGTATCATAAATTGATATCTTACGTGTATGCAAGTTCCAACTTGACAAGGGAATTCATCGGCGGTGCAAGTTCTCGGCGATGAAGATGAACAGTTGTCTTCATCTTCACCATTCTCGCAATCTTTCTCTCCGTCGCATCTCCACTTGTCGTTGATGCATTTCCCACTTTCACACCTGAAGCGGAAGAATATTTGAGTATATTTTGTTTCGACAAAATCAAATCCAACAAAACAGAAACTATGATATAGTATGAAAGTTCCAATCATGACGTGTGATCGAATTTCCTTAAATTAAAACATTTACATGAAATCGTACCTAAAATGCAAATCGTGCACAGAAAATGGTAGCTTTTATGACAAAAAAACTTGTTCTAAAAAAGGGTTTGGGATTTCTTGTTTCTCAGATTTTTAATCATAAGGCCAGGATTAAAGCTTTTAATGTTTTAGTTTGGTGCTGAGCTAGTTTTGAGTGATATACTGCTAAAACATGTAAATTCACCCAACTAGTTTAATTATTATTGCTGTTTTCAAAGTGATTTGGGTTTTATTTAAAGCACATTTTGAAATTTGACGAATTTGTGAAGGTTCAAATGTCCAACGATATTGAAATACCTACTTGATTTTGTTCTTGAACCAAACCTAAGGAAATACAATGTCTGAAATGATACACGCTTCTTGAACGTAGATATATCTGCATGAAAATTATGTGTATTAAAATTCTAAAAATTTGGGAAAATAGTGAATTCAATAGTCATTTTAATAGCTTCATTTTCTATGTACATTCGTTAACATGAATGCAGAGGCAGATCCAGGAATCAATAAATTAAAAGAAGATAATATATTCAAATAAGTGCTTTCTCTTTAGGTGTTGATATTGACTTCATTCGGGTTAGCGAAAAGTACCGATAAAAATGTTTATTTCAGTCAAAAGAATTCATCGGATCTAGAATAGAGAGTACACTCTAATAAACAAACGGTTAGGAATCGCAAAGTTGACTAGAGCCAAGGAAGGCGAATCCAGTGGAAGCATAATAAATTGTTTTTCTCGGAGATTCGTTGCTAGCTAAACATCCGAACGGAGCTGGCCGACTAATTAATGCAGCAATTATACCAACCATACGATACAGCAACAAGTTTTCAATGACTAACTCTAAAAGACGAATTAAATGTATGCAGTCACAACTTTCTAGTAAGTAATAAAAATGATATGTTTTAATACTATTCACCTGAACTCATTCTCTTCGCAAGCTCCTCCTGCCACTTTAGGACAATCATCTTCATCGCTCCAATCCCCACAGTCGTTGTCACCATCACATTTGTATTCTTCGCGAACGCAACGGGGATAAGCGCATTTTATTTCTCCCGCCTTGCACTCAGGAACAACAGGTTCTAAAAATATCCAAGATGATGAACTATAATCAGGCGCTATGAATAGAACCTACATGATTCAAGTGACAGGGAATGTTGAGATAGTCTGGAAGAAAAGCTTATAAAACGCTAATTTGCATGATGAAAATGAGATAAATAATGGATTCCTAGGGGAAGGGTTCACTACGGTGGGGAGTGGGATGAATTTAGAGTTGTTGATGTGTAAGTCTTACAAACAAGCATGCTTCTACCATTTTAGTGGGTAACTCACATTTTTTGTGTGTTTTATTATTGTCAATAATCTTTTGTAATCTTGTAGCAGTAAGATTTTTCAACCTCCTTCGAATTTTGACATTTTACGTTACAAAGTACGTAGATTCTGAACCTCAATTTGAGATCACACAAAATCTCACAATTAAGGCTCGAAAAAATATTCAAAATTTTGTCGAACTTTGTTACTTATTTATTACTTACATTACATTACTTATGTTTCAAACGCTTTGTAATCCTATTAGTTCCTATAGCAGGATTTTGCAGCCACAGCCCAAAAAGTGCGCCAAATGTCAAGTCTTTCTAATGGGCTTATCAAATTGATTGTAGTAATTGGATTCCACAGTGAAAATGAAGTTTAAAGAAATAAACAATAACAAATTAAATTGAGTTGCTCGAGTTATGGCAATTTTAGTGTAGTAAGGGCAAAAACACGAAAATAATCTTAAAAGTGAAAAAACTCGGAAACAAAGCCTCTAAAAAAAACTCGTTCCCATAAAGATTTGCATCTATTAGACTTTAAATTTCTATTTTAAAAACTTATTTTGTTATTACTACTTTGCTTTCTTTATGTACTCCTGACTTTCTAGTGAAGTGATACCAACAATGTTCCTCTTAACAGCATCCGTTGTAATATTATGATTGCCAATATCCACCTAACAAAAGGGATCGATACAGAGACCTACTGAAACAGCCCTTAGTGGGTTGGCAAATGTGAGGTTTTGAATCTGTGGACAGATAATGGTTTTTTACCTTCTTTATAGCTTCTCTCTAACTTGCATTTTCACGGGATATTTCTAATATAATCTACAAAAGAGGAATAATGCACAATGAAAAATTTAGAATACAAACATACTGCAAGATAACTCGTCCGACTGGTCAGTGCAGTCAGCTTCTCCATCACACCTCCAAGTCATTGATACGCAACTCCCATCACTGCATTCGAACTCATGATCAGCACAGTCGCTGGAACCACGGCTACAATAAATATTGTATACAACTTCAACAGGATTTGTACATTGGACGTTAAGTTGTGGAAAGGCTCATATTGCTTGCTGACATATAGTTCGAAGGGAAAGTGGAGCAAAGTTATTGTATTCCCAAAAAAAACTCGCAATGAAAGGAAATATGCCATATTCAACACTTACATTTTCCTTGTGCAGTTCATTTCGTCGGAATAATCTCTACAATCGTTGTCTCCGTCGCAGAGCCATTTTAGTGGAATGCACAGACCATTGGTGCACTCGAAATCTTCATTCGAACAGTTGACTGATGTACCAGCTGCAATACAAAGTATTGAAGTTTGTGCCTGTTAGTGCTCGGGGGTTAAAACAAATTTTGAGGAGAAGGAAATTTCAGCGTTATCGCTTTTCACAGTTTTCTGTGGTATTTTCCTATTCCGTGTCGATCAGTCGGTGGTTGGTCGCTGCTCAAGAGGCAAGCGACGATCCCTGCAACTATCACTGTAGTGGTTGCTATCACTCTCTATAACCGGTACTCCAAGCTTTGATATCCGCTCTATGGCTGTTCTCATTAATAAACATCCTTTACAGATTAAATTAAACACCTATCTAGTCAATAAGTAATTATCAGTATGATAATTAATTAAATTGAAGGTGTACGCTCTTTATAACTCTTTCCAGCTGATAGTTGAGTTCTAGGTGAGTTCGCGAAATTCGTTTTATCGTATAAACTCCCTTTACTCCGTTAAAATTTCCGATCCGGCACGTCTTCAATTGGAACGCTCAATAAACAAAATTTCCAAAATCGGGTCTTTGGTATCGTAGGATTCGTCTTGCGGAGTGTATCAATTTCTTTGGGTATTAGCGCACTCTGTTTGTTACAAAAATGAATTATTTCCTAATATACTAAACAAAATTCACAAAAAAAAGTAAAAAATGGCATTTTGAAATTCGCAATTACCTACTATTTGGCGACAAAACTTATGGAATCACCAAACAAACGACACATGAATTGAATTTTGGGTAGTTAGTTTGGTTCTACTTGTCTATTTCCCTGGAACAGCAGCGAGCGCCGTGTTCCACTGTTTCTTGATAGGTTGAAATAGGTAAATGAATATCCGCAGTTTAGCGACAAGCGAGTGTGATTTTCCTGTTTCTTACTGATCTCTTGATATTTATTTTTAAAAATTTTCGATTCTGAGAAACAACTCCTTGATTAGTATGATTTCAAGGGATAAGAAAATCCTTGATCTCTTGATTCCACCACATCCAGCGGCAGGCTGCTCGTTTTGGAGTGTCAAGGAAGTAAGTGCATGTTTCATTGCGATATGATCAATGTTCACCACTATTAAATATATAATATTCTTAATATATAAATCAATTATTTAATTCATCAGAAATTCAAACACTTAATAATCTATCTTATTGATTTTATTGGACGACTCCTTTGTTTTACCACCCGTGAATCCAAGCTAAATGAAGGAGAGAAGGGCTGGTACTTAGCCGTCTTGGGTTTTCATTATTTAGTTGAATAAAGATATGCGACAACCCAATAAGCGATGTGCGGTTCTTCGGTTTTGCGTGACTGGCTTTTAGCACTTTTTGGTTTTGCGAATAGCTATTAAGCGACAAAACTGCTGTTTGCATTTGTTTGTTTCGACGCCTTCAGTACACCAAAGTTGACGTTACAACGAAGATACATTAAAATCGACCAAAAACAATGCTCTCCAGACGTAAAAGTAGGTTTAAATCTCTTTTCGCGATATCAGAAAATAAGCTTAGGAGGTATACGCAAAACTTAGCCCAATTGGGATGCTACAAACCTTGCAAAATGTTGAAACAGTACATTTACAAAAATACACAATTTTTTATCAGTAATAATATGAATCATCCGTTCTATAACCTTCCGTTTTCTAATCTTCACTAATACCTTTCAAGTTCGTTCTAGCATGAAAGTAATTACTTTTGCTATCGGTCCCTATCCACTTATTCACCAGTTTACCAAACTTTTCTGTTTTTGGAACAAATAAAACCTCCATAAGTCCCCCCCCCATCCCCTCTCCTCCTAAACACTCATTCACAATCAACGCTGATTTTATTGCGGTTTACTGTTATTTCCGTCCTTGACAAAGTTCCTCATCCTAATGAAAACCTTTTTTAAAAAAAGTTAACATTTTGAGCAGAAAGGCTTGTTTTCTGAATACAAAGAGACGATTGCAGTCAATTCTTGTCCTCAGCATAGCTATACCGAATTAAAGTAATTTTAAGTGGATATGATTTCCTTAAATCCTAATTTCTCACTATCCAATGGCATGAATGTCGCCCAAAATCAAAATTTGATGGGTAGTTGAAAAATGGTCCCTGGAAAGCAGCCCAATTGATTTGCTTATACACGTACCTGATTATTTACCACAGGCTAAATGCAGAGAATTTTTGACCCATTTTATAATATTTTCACTTATTATTTGCGCTAACCCCACAGTGTTCCTTATAAACCACACGGTGCGTAATGGGTGATATGTGTTATTCCATGAATTCGTTGTTTTAAACAATTATTCAATATGCCCATGTCGCAAGAGGTGAGGGAGCTTTGCCCACTGTCCGATAGCATTGACAAATGTTTCAGTTTTGTAATATCAATATGAATCAAAAACAATAATTCTGTGCGAAATGGAACATACTAAGTTGAATTTCTTACCACAATGTGTTTCATCTGAGAAGTCTCCGCAATCATCTTCACCATCGCACATCCAGTCTTTCCTGATGCAACGGCCGGTATTTGGGCATCTAGAGCAACATAATACGGAAATGTATAGTTCATGCGTTTTCGATTAAATTTACTGTGTTTGAATGAGGTTCAAATATTGATGGCTACCATTTCGCATTGTAGTAGTTCCTGGAACTGCTACGCGAACTCGGACCGATACTTCATCGCTGCGCCTCCGCGCTCTCTACCCTAACAGGCAAGAGAGCCCGGTCATTCCCTTGCCATCTTTCAGCTGGTAAGTCTTCCTCCATATTTGTGGTTTCCTTAATATAACCCAAATTCTCTCTTGATTAAAAAACGGAACCATATCAGATTAAATAATCTGTAAAAACTCCGATCCGATTTGTTATTAAAAAAATACCCTTTTTCACCATTAATTTCTATTTTTCAAATTAGCATTATTGAAAAAGTAAATTAGGTTTTTGGGGTATAAATAAGTGTCAATCATCAAAGGTAATTATCAACACTATTTCAGAATGAATATGGTCAATAATTGACTAATGATTTCAGCTTTGATGGGGTTTGATGAGAGGATGTGATCAAGGGCTCATGGAAAGAGCTGAGGGCAGAATGTTGACTCGGTACACCAGTTATTTCTGAATGCCTGCTAACACCTGGTGCTTCACATGATATTATCTTAGAGATTTTGTAGTACTGAGTCCTGCAAATTCACCATTTTGAAATTCTATTCTTTAAGTACAACAGAAACGTTATTAGCCTATTGACAACCACCTTATGGTGACTTTGTACCTCGCCATTGTCACTTAACAGTCCTAAGAAGAATCTCAGCATCTTCGGATAAATATGGAGAAAATATAATTTCAGTCAATCAGTATCGCTCCATACTTTTCAACAACGATACATTTTGTAAATATATAAATTATAAGAAGATTTGTAACTAAGAATTCACAGATATTAGCAAGTATCTATCAAGTGCAAATCCTAGTTTGAGCAAGGTTGCCAAAGATGAAAAAAGGAAGAAATATTAGTCATGGTTTGCTATTTTCTGTTTAGTTTAGTAGGTAACCTAGTTGTACAAATCAATAACTTGCCGGTAGGTGTCGCTTACTGACTCACAGCAATGTGGAAAATGATTTTTACCACTCAATTTTTGTTAAGGAAGATCAATAACTTTGTAGACTAGTTCACTTTTAGATGAACCGCCTAAGGTTTATTATTATTACGAATAATTGGGTAAAATAGGTAAACAATGCTGCAAATTCTCATAATGAGATCTTCATGAACAAAAAGTTGTTGATGGAAAAATGTAAGGTTAAAATGGAAGTATCTATGTGAGCGCATTGTCTCCCTCGAATCAGAGTGCAGAACTGCACTCAACACCTCAGTAAGTAGCGCTTCGACGTTATAGAGCAAGCTGACAGCGTTCTTGTGTTATATTTGGCTTTATGCACTCCTAAACGAAAGTAGACTGTTTCGAACCTATACAGTTAAGAATAGCACGTGCACCGTTCACCGTAAAAACTATCGTTACGATACCAGCTACAACATCTGCTATGGATTACGCATCAAAAGTTCTCAAGACGAAAATTTTACAACTTGAAAATCAAATGAAAAAAAGAACCCTTAAAAAGAAACCAAATTATAACACGTTACACATCAGCTACAGTTTACGGATTCAATATTAATAATCAACATTGCAGATTATTACATAACGATTTAGAGAATGTACAGTTTGTAATACCAACATTATTGATACTTGTCGATGAACAAGTGATTTCCAATGTATTATTTGTTGAGTTCAACATAAGTATGAGTATATTTTTAGCCTGATGGTCTGCAAAAAAGTATATCACCAATTCAAGCTACATCTAAGGATCTTGTAACTGTTAGCTAATACTTTTGTCTGCATTTCATTTGAAAATAACATGGTTCTGATTCTTGATGATACGAATACGTTGCCGCATTATAGTATACCTTGCGGCAGACAGTATTTGTCTTTGAAATTTACCGAGTAACTCGTAGAATATGTTTCATACTGAATAGTTTCATGTGTGTATTGATAAGTTTCTCATTGAAATGTAAAACTAAAAATTGGGTTGAGCGTAAATGTAACGAACTTAGTTTGTAAATCTGCTGCCACGTGGCACCACTGAAATGAAAAAGTTTTGGTTTGGATAGAAGATAAATGAGGAGCTTACTTTCAAACAGGCACATATCCATTCCGACAAAATGTTCAGGAAGTGAAAAAAAAAAAAACGATTTGCAGATTAGTGGAGATGTTTTTTTGCAGTTTCTCATCGGAGTAATGTGTGAGAAGGCACAGATAAAGATGCCTCAGAATATGAATCAATTTTCTCCAAAACACGAGGCTGTATATCCATTTTCACTTTGGAAATGCGCCCTTTTGATCAAAACTCATGGATTTGTGCCTTTTTGAAAAAGAAAGAATTCATTCTCCATTCTGTTGGTTTTATTGAAAACTTTACCTGACTCCATATTTCCATTTGTCATGCCTGCCATCTATCAAGTCTCGTGTAAATATTCAACGTCAAGACGAAGGGGCAATGCTTCTTTTCGGATATGTGCCTTTTTGAAAACCCACGACTTATCGCCTGACGAAATTCGGAGGATATGTGCCATTTCGATTGCAAAGCACTGAAAAAAATGTAGGGGACGGATTTGTTACCTTTTGATGCAAACACACAAGTTTATCCCCGGAATTGACGTGGATGTGTTCTGTTTTGTTCGGAAATGATAGGGGGTTCTGATTCAACTCATATTCAGAGATAGAAAATTGGGAAAAAAGTGTTTTCTGCCAGATTTGGATAAGTGCCTTTTTGAAAGTAAGCTCCTCAAATCTGTTCTCAGAATTTCTTTACGTGGACCGTAGCTGTTTGGATGAGTTATTTTGTGATCTCAGAGCAGAGGTCAAAAGAGGGCCTTTGGCTGGTGAGGAGGCTATAATTCGTTTGGAATTTAACCTTCAAGTATTCAATCTGAAGCAAGGATTGATGTTGAACTGTGTCAAATCAATAAGGAATTTCTCCGAATTAGTAGATAATAATCAACTTACTTGACATGCGTTTCCGAGTCGCAGATCACAGATAGGTGAAGGTTGATGCTGCAGTCGGACTCGTCCTCACTCCTAACGCAGTCCATTTCACCGTCACACCGCCAAGCTGCAGGGATGCAGGTACAAGAGGCAGCACAGAGGTACTCACCTCCTCGGCAATAACCTCCGCATTTGTCGACATATTCGTCGGTGTCCACTGAAAGTAGATCGAATTTCAGTTGGGGGTCGGAATAAAACACAATGTAAAAAGTAAGAAGGTCTTCTCATCCAGTTAGTTTGAAGGTGTTCATTCTTACCACTCCAGAGTGTACCTTGTTTTCGAAAGTGGGAAATTTCAACTCTTCTTTTGAGTTCACTAACCTGTCGAGGACAACTTGCAGTCTTCAAAACAAATGCAGTTCACAACACGGCGCCTCATAATAATGTACAACACATGTTTGGACAAGCTGCGAATGACCTCCTACAAAAATTTGATTCAGCGACTCGCTATCTTTCATGCGTATAAAAGTTTTACATTGTAGTTTTTTTAAATTGTTTGTGTGCTTTCCATCGTTGAAGAATCTACCTAAGGTGAGGAATATAGTACTTTCCCGCTAATGTTTTGCGAAATAGCTAATCTGTTGCAAATAGCACTGCACTAGTAGAGAGACAATGAGCAAAACCCAAGGGAATTTCTTATTATCTTTTCTAAATCAAGTCTTGAAATATTATATCAAGTGTACATTCGGCGTTTGCCTTATGGACCATAAAGGTCTTGGAATTATGGAAAAATACCCGCTCGTTCGTATATGGACTCCATTCTAGCTCTAGTTGTTTTAACTTCTAGCTAACACGATCGCATCTCACTAAATGATGAGCCAAAACTGGTGAAAAACGTGTTTTTGCTGACGGAAGAGGTTCCAGGTCCTTGAGCTCACCCAAAACAAAATACTTAATCACTTATACACTTTTTAAACATAAAAATGACCCTCAAATCTCATGTTGACTCGAGCAATAATATATTATTCAAAAATAAGAAACCCGTTGTGTTGGAATTGACAGTGTTCTCACACGTATCCAGGTGTTAGTCAGAACAACTTCTAATTCAGGATTTAAGAATTTTTTATTTATCCCATTTACTTATTATGTTTAAAACTTTTCGAATACTTACAGTATGGGTCCAACTGCTCCTCTTCAGGTGACAAGTACTTGCCAATGGTCTCGTCTATGGGAGCCATTTCAGGCTGCACTGGATAGTCGTCCGAATCTCCCGGCGGCAGATAACCTCCGGCATGACCCCAAATCGGTGGACCTCGGGTGTCGCCGTTCTTGTCCGTTTTCCCGGAGCCGGGCGGTAGGTTGCGATTTTTGCCTCCAACACCTTGAAATAAACGAGATAAAAAACATAAGAAGCGAATTTCGCAACTTTTCTTCCTACCTAATAGGTACGGATTATATTATAGGGTATCTGCACTTTAACTATGCACTGTTGCAAAACCAAGAAAATGGCAATATTTACGTTACAATGTTTCTTTACAAAGATTCCAAATTAAGCGGGCTTCGGTTTCCCTTTCCCCCCTCTTCATCTCACTTTCTCAAGAATTCCAATCTTTGCAAATCAACCTGCAAGATGAGATTTAAATGCTACTTCTTTAAGATTTCATAAATATTTCATAAAATCCTCATTGTCCTGAAGAACTTATTCTGTAACGGTCTGCAACGTTTTTAAATAATTTTCCATAGGAAGTTTGAGTTTTTATTTCCTTTCTTCCAAAAACGCAGACGTGGTTATGAATTAACAGACCTTTTGGTTTATTATTCAATAATAAACCATTGTAATCGCTCTGGAAAAAAAAAAATGCTAACCCCCCCTGAAAATTTCATGGTTTACATTTCAAAGGGTGTAGAATCCGAATCTGCAATAACAATTTTTCCGTCCGTCCGCCGTACGCACGATTTCTCCCAAACGGCTGAAGCAAAAAAGCTGAAATTTTCAGGAAAAATCCATGTTGGTCCGTCAACGCCCCAATTCTTGAGCCAGCTCTCTCTCCTTTAATTCTAAGTGCCCTTTAAGGGTTGTCAAAGTGTTGTAAAATCCCTAAAAACCTCAAAAAAGGTCAAGGCGGCCTAAATTTGTACCCTTTTTGAAGAACACTTCACGAGGAATCGAATGAGCCCCTCCCCAGGTCCGTAGGTCAAACCGTTCCCGATCTATGGCCCGATTTATGGTGCCAACATTTGCGTTATTTGGGTTTATTATTGTTTTTGTGTTGCTATCAGTAACCTAGTGACGTAGTGATGTAGTGATGTGGATACTGGAGTGAACTCCTAAAAGGCTTTGTAGCCGATAAACGGGTTGAAGCATTCTGATAACCAGAAAAAACGCTGCAAATTCTTCCACTGGGGTTTATTATTCAATTGCCTTGCGTTCATGATTTTAATTTCTACTAAGCTTTGGAGTGTGAGTGTTTCACAGGTGATAGAGCGATTATTGAATTTCAGGAGATATGCATACTTAGAGCACGCAAATCTGTTCTCAACCAAAATACCTATTTTGATTGTTCAGTTGATCATGTTCGTGTGCCTCCTGAAATTCAATAATCACTCTATCACCTGTGAAACACACACACTCCTAAGCTTAGTAAAAATTCAAATCATGAGCGCAAGCCAATTGAATAACAAACCCCAGTGGAAGAATTTGCAGCGTTTTTTGAATAACCGAATGAACCAAGTCGAACAGATCGAGTTTTACAACAACTCATAAAGCAACAATCCTAGAAACTAAAAAGAAAAGTGTTTCACAGATCTGTTCCAGGTAAAATTTATTCTTAAATGAGCGAGTTCGATATGAGTCTAATTCTGTAGATTTGTTGCAAAAACAGTCTTGTATAAAGAGTCTCGCGCTGCTTTCCCCGTTTTTATATCTGTTTTTGGACTGTTCTTCGTAGATTGATCATAGAAGGAGTGCTCAGCCGTTAGACTTTTTTCACGTTTATTGCCACATTTGCGTAAAGAATTCGCTTTCGTAAACTTTTTTTAAATCCCACGAAATCTTTTCAGGGAAAATGGATCCATCAACAAACCAGAACTCACTCGTATTTATTAAAAGGAACTTTAGGATGTCTGAAGTGCGGAATGCAATAATCAATCGTTTTCTGCGGAAGCCCTCCTGAAACAAAAGGAATTCGTGGGATCCACTTTTTTGCGAATTTTCGTCAAAATTGAAACTAACTGCAGCGGGACAAGAGAATAATGAAATGAAATGTTCGAAAAGTTTTTCATGGAAATTCATATTGAGGCACTCGGGACTTCAAATTCTTTCCATATTATTGGGGATTAGTAAAGTAAAGTAAACGAGGAATTTCACCTTGGATTTTCGTCCGACTACCGGAGGTGTCGCGGACGTCGTCAGCCGTCCTCCAGAGAGGATCGGTACTAGGTCTGACGATTCCGCTCGTGGCTTCCCATTGCCTCACACCCTGGGAGCGATTTGGATTCACGTGATATCGAGATCAGAGGTGAACTGTCTAACGACGGGACAGGTATACAACACTCTGATTCGCCGAACTCTCAAACATTGTTTGTATAAAATATAAATATAAAATGATTTAAAATAATAATGATGAAATGAAATTAAAGGTTTGCATTTCAGTGGATAACATGTCTTATCAAATGAGGTAGAGAAGAAAATCCTCAAATCCGGATTTAGCAAAAAGTAGTCAATTTCAGAATTTCGTGAAAAACGATAGCTTCCGGACAGGAGAACACTGTGATGATCGATTATTTGTAGGATCTACAACTTCTTTGTACTATCTGGTACTAAGTACTCAGGAATGACAACAATGCATACAGTCCTCTTATTGACCAGAAAATTACCGTATTACGGAGGAAATAGTCACCTAGGAGTGTCTGTCACTTCAAAGAAGAAAACCTAAGTCTAAACCCAAAATACAAAAACACATTATTTATTGATACAGTAGTGTCTATTTCTGATATTCTTTGAACATATTTTTACTCTAGAATCACAAAAAGATGAATATTCTTATTGGAGGTGCCACCTCCGCCTGTTTGCCGACGACCATGCCATCCTCTCACGCGATCGTTCCGGTATTAGTGGTCCAATAACGTCCAACATCATCTAGACGAAATCAAACATTGGACAAAACAGTGGCGAATATCAATGAACGGGTCCAAATCAACTGCCTTCACATTCACACTCAAAACCAATTTCCGCATGAACCCACTGACGCTTAATGTCGCTCGAATACCCGAAGTTGAGACCTAAGCACCTACCTACAACACCGGCTCTTTATAACAACCACACAGGAGAGCTAATCAAAAGAATCCGTTCAAGACTGAACCTATTCAGACCCATGCTTGGTCGCAATTCTCTTCTGTCACTGGATACAAAACGTTTTTTGTGTACCTCGCCCTGGTCCACCCGATCTGGCAGTATGGTTTTTCTGTTTGGTTATTGGCAATCAGAACCTAAATAAAGAACGTCCAAACTCACCAAAATAGAGCGCTTCGCCTTGTAACGGATGCACCCTGGAGCATTAGAAATTATGTACTCCACAAAGACCTCGACATCCCTGAGATGGTCGTTATTTAATTATCCAACTTAAATTATCACCTTTATTCAAGTGAAACTTGTTATTATTTAATCTTAATTATATGAAACACAAAGATTAATAATCAAGCGGGACTGTCGCCGGACAGAAACCCCGATACATGTGCCATGGTACGTCCCGTACACAATACAATATCTATTTATAAGCCTCTATCTATTATATTATGTAATACTGAATGTTTGCGAGCGTGATGATGACTTTCAAAAATAAAGATAAAAACAACTCTCCAATTTACATCAACAATGTTTTTTTTTTTTCATGGTGAGGAACGTTGAAACCACGATCTAAAGGAAAACGTGTATGCAAACCTGAGTCGTTGTGCTCGTAATGATCGAAATACTGACAGTATGTTCTTGCGATCAAAAGCGTCATTGCAACTGAGAGTGCACCGAAACGTTGCATCGCCGTTGTATGAATGCAACTGACTCTCGGCCAGAAGGCCGGCGCGTTGATAGGTGCGTAGTGCCAATTACTCCCCCTACTCTTAGTTCTGGTTGTCAAACGGGCTTCCCCTCTTCACCGACGTTCATCACCTCCGTCCCTCAATCCTCGATTTAAGTATAATCAATTCAAACCATCAGCTGTTTGGATTATTAACTTTGGGTGTTGCGGTAGTCCCCGTCCGCGTTCATTCCCGTATTGCCATAGCCTTGATTTGGGATACTTCAAGGAAGGCGTTCTCAAAAAGCTTCATACATTGCAGTATAAACGACAATGGGGAGCTGTAGCATTTCTTTACCAGTCTTGATGTCGAATTCAAAGAAGTGAGTTAAACCTTCAATACGCCACAGTGTCAACAGAAGAGGGTCGTGTAGATTCTCAGCTTATGTTTGAGGATCGCACTGCTTCAATCTTGGTTCGAGCTGATTCTACAGGGTGTCTGGTAAAATTATGGGACAAACCCAGGGAATCAATTTTGTGTTTAATTTGCAATCGAAAGTGTCTCCTAGCATTTTTCGTTTAGAGGCTTCATTTTCCTGCAATTTAATTTCTAAGATTTTTTTTTACTTTTCAGACCTTGTCTCACTAAAACAGCCGTAGCTCCCTTAATTTTGGTCTAAACGAGAAAATCAGGTAACCATTGGAAAGAACATAAAATTTCCTATTACTCTAATATAAAATTTAATTTTTTTAGCCAGACCTCATTAGTGAAAAAAATGGCCAAAGTTCAAACTTTGAAAATTTCTTAAAAATTATCGTTTTTCTTTCGTTTTTTCGCTATCTCTAGGGAAATTTTTCGTCAAGCACTCCTCGGGAAAAACTAGCCCAGACACTCAGCTTTCCAACGCTGTACTCGTTTTTATGTTTGGACGTATTTTTCTGGGAGAAAAATGAGTTTGAATGAAAGAAAAAGTGTTTTTTTTTAAAGCAACATCGAGTTTTTCATGATTTAAAAACTTCGGGTCAAGTTAGTTCCGTATTCTACGTGATTTTTCACGCTGAATCGAATAGTGATATCCCCAATCCTCTCAGGCAATCCCAAAAGAACGTATCGGGTCTCAGGTTTCAACAGGACTTCAGCGTACCCCATACGTAAAAGTCTTGAGGTCCTTAGTCCTTAGTCTACGCAGAAGCTGTGGATCAGGGTAATAGGAAATTTTATGTTCTTTCCAATGGTCACCTTATTTTTTAGTTTAAACCGAAATTGAGGGAGCTACGGCTGTTTTAGTGAGACAAAGTCTGAAAAGTAAAAATAATCTTAGAAATTAAATTGCAAGAGACACTTTCGATTGCAAATTAAACGTAGAATTGATTCCCTGAGTTTGTCCCATAATTTTACTAGACACCCTGTATAATGGAGTACCGCCAATAATAATTTTTTTTATTCAAGAAACGAACCCACTTCGTAATATTTCACATTAAAACTCCATGTCGGCTCCAACAAGGGACCAATTGCGTTTTCAGATTCGAGGGTTCGTAGTACGGACAAGTAGCCTCCCACTTATATGGGAGAATACGCTCTACCTGCAGCCTCGTGACAGGACCCCAGTCATTTTCAAAATCTCAAACCGTTAAGGTCTATTGAATAAACTGTATTTCTCCGCATTTCATAATCAAGTGTTTCAATTTATCATCCCTCACTTCCTGGTTCTTATCTTTATTGATATATGTGTGCTGAGATTCGTAAAAACATTTGGTTTCAATATTTGAATTCGGCATCAAATTCCCTAAAAGATGCTTCTCATTTTAAGTCTTTTGAAACTGGCAATCGTATTTTTTTCTTACTAGCTGCTTCCTTCCAACTATGACTTTTTTGAAGCCAAGTTTAGAGAAAAACAATAGACAAATTAAATGAAACCCTTTCAAATGAATTGCAGTATACGGGAGAACCTTCGTAAATAGTGTAAGGGCCTACTACTTACATTAAAATTAATTTCATTCAGTACAGGGAAATGAAAATCGTTTTCCGAATTACAACTGAACTACTATTATCCAGAAGATATTCTCCATCATTTTTTTTCTTTTTTTTTAGTAACGAAGTTTATACAGGGTGTCCCAGGAGTTATGCTCAATCCGACTCCTACGTGTTCTACATCTCATTTCCGAACAAATATCCCTCGAAGCAATTTTTTGCCAGAAGTCTCGTTTCCGAGTTATTCGTGATTTAAGATTTTTTTCGTGTTTTCGATCTTATGGCATTAAAACTGCCATAACTCCCTCAATTTTGGTGATAACTCAACTTTGATGACACTGTTGGAAAGAGCGTTAAATTTTCTATCTATTTGATGTCAGAAAACTTTCTTTTTTTTTTAATTGAAGACGTGCGATTGCTGCGCGAAATGGCAGTTTTTTCAAAATCTTGAAATCACTTGTTTTTCATCTAGCCTAGAAACCCCATGAATGCTTGACGCAGAACTGTGCAAGCCTGGTAAAACGTGCGCCAAAATGTCAGCTTTCCAACGGTGTAGTCGTTTTGGTTTAAAAAAATATTTTTAGTTAAGGAAATGGTGTTTAACTGCAAAAAAAACGTGTGTTTTCTGTTAAAATTGAGGTTTTCCGAAAGTCTGGACGAGAGAAGGTTGGAGGCGGGATATACGCAGCTTTTCTCTCTAAATCGAATGGTGACAACGCCTGAACTCTCAAGTGACGATTTAAGTTAGTTTTGTCGGATGCATAAACCTGTTCGTGTGTGAGAAGCGTCTACGGCATTTCTAAGCTGTCCGGCCAAAGTCAAGATAATCGAACAGCCGAGAGACGGCTATTGTTTGTGTTAATTCATGATTAATTGCAATGAGTTGCATTCATCTTTTTATGGATCTTAACCAGGCTTCCGTATCATTACCAACTCTTCGATTTCGTCTCTTTCCTCGCTGTATTTCCTTCGGCGTGGTTTCTGTATTGCATATTCCCATTCATCATTGTGCGCTATAACTATTGAACATAGCTGGTAGTAATAACCAAAACCTTAGTGACAAAAAAAGAATAGTAGATAAAAAAAAGATTATTTACTAGATAAAAAAAGGATCAGTGACATAAACAATATCATCTACCAATGATTTTTCCTCATACTATCAGTGTGTTCGTAAGGGTGTGACTTGTACACAGGAGGAGTGTGACTCCCCTGCTGCTTCAGAAGCATTACCATTGGCAAAACCGTACACCAAAATCAGGCCAACATAGTCACTAATGGTACAGCTACTCAACTGAAAGCAACTCACCGCAATAAATCGTAAATGAACACAAACAATAGCCGTCTCTCACCGATTATCCTGACTTTGGCTGTACAGCTTATGAATGACGTAGACGCTTTTCGCAAAATAACATTTTTATTCTTTTTCATTTTTAAATATTTATTTTTTAGTGTATATCTCAACAATCTTTTTTAAACTCTAACTCTTGATATGAACTCGATTTAAACCCCCATATCTTAACATTGTCCTACAACTGGATAACATATTCGAGCCAAAATACATTTTACTAAAACCGAATTTGGTCAGAAACAACAAATTATCAACATTGCAACACCCAATGCTACGGCCAAATCGGATTGGGGTTGATAATACACGGCGCACAGAGCAACCCCTCCTTCAAGACCGAGCGGTCGTGCGGGTCATTGCATATCATGGCCCCTGACGCAAACGTTGGGTCTTTTTTAGTGGTACAGGGTGCCTCAGGGTTTATGCACTATCCAACTCCAACGTGTTCTACAACTCATTTTCGAAAAAAAATGCTTCTCATCAATTTTTCGGTCATCACAATCAATCGTAAATGAAAACAAACAATAGCCCTCTCTCGGCTATTCGATTATCTTGACTTTGGCCGGACAGCTTAAAAATGCCGTAGACTCTGTTCACAAACGAACGGGTTTATGCATCCGACAAAACTAACTTGAATCGTCACTTGAGAGGCCTGGCGTTGTGACTATTCGATTCAGCGAAAAAAGTTACGTACATCCCACCTCCAACCTTTTTTCGTCCAGACTTTTGGAAAAACCACAATTTTAACAGAAAACGCACGTTTTTTTGCAGGTAAACACCATTTCCTTAACTAAAAATATTTTTTAAAACCAAAACGACTACACCGTTGGAAAGCTGACATTTTGGCGCACGTTTACCAGGCCTGCTTAGTTCTGCGTCAAGCATTCATGGGGTTTCCAGGCGGGATGAAAAACAGGGATTTCAAGATTTTGAAAAAAACTGCCATTTCGCGCAGCAATCGCACGTCTTCAATGCCACAAAAAATGTTTTCTGAAATCAAACAAATAGAAAATTCAACGCTCTTTCCAACGGTGTCATCAAAGTTGAGTTATCTCCGAAATTGAAGGAGTTATGGCAGTTTTAATGACATAAGATCGAAAATACGAAAAAAATCTTAAATCGCGAGTAGCTCGGAAACGAGACCTCTGGAAAAAAATTGCTAAGAGGCATTTTTGTTCGGAAATGAGCTGTAGAACACGTAGCAGTCAGATTGTGCATAACTCCTGGGACACCCTGTATAATACTTCGAATTTTAAGAGTTCTAACCCGAAGAACCTCGGTCGACTAGGCGATCATATTCTACCTAATCTCATTCTGTAATATTTTCGTACCAACTCCGACTCGAAACTACATCCTTAGCTTTGAATGGGAAAGAAATGGGACGTGGGAGCCTGTAAAAAAATAATCATTATTATTATTTATTTATTTATTTTTTTCTTTAATAATTTTTTTATAATTATTTTTTATTTTTTAGAGGGAAATTTAAAAAAAAATTGAGATTTTATGCAAAAAAACGTGTGTTTTCAAGCACATTCGAGGTAAAAAAAAAAACCTGCATAAAAACCTGGGTGTAAAATATCATATATCATATATCATGTCATTACTTAAGGAATTGATGTTTCGGTGAGGGCATCAGCGAAATGAATTGATGTAAATCAACTGTTCAAATGTCTCCCGTTCTTGCGGATACCGCGTGGTTTGATCCCGTTGTTTGGTATGATTTCCTCTTCTTCGTTGATTAAAACATCGTCACGAGGAAAATATTGAGTATAATAAATGTGATCCACGGTCAAAGGTAGATTCACACACCCGCTCGATCACATCATTTAATCTGTTCGGTAGAGTTCACCATCACATTTCATCCCTTCTTCTGTTGAGTTCGATCCAGTCAACTTTTTCCATCAAAGTTCATCCAATTCATGCCTTTCCGTGGACGTGTGAATACCTGCGTTAATTATTTGAAAAATGTCAGCTGCAGCGTTTTTGTGAGTCGTTAGGGCTTTATAAATTTCACGTAGCTTTCGCGAGTGTTTATACCATCAGGCATGCTCAGGAAAGGGTGGGTTATGAATGAGGGTGTTAGCGCAAACAAGCCTTCATCCCGATCGTGATGAATTCCGAAACACATAAACCAACACCTTTTGATATACTGAAGTGCGTTTTACCAAGCTGAGGGTTTCTCTGTGAGGGTGGCGTCTGGTGGGGAAATGACGCGCGTGCTCTCCCACCGCTGCTGATGTGTCTCCGTTAGCGTAACCATACATTGTAGGTAACATTTTTCAAATAATCAACGCAGGTATTCACACATCCACGGAATGAATCCACGGGATGCATTGGGTGCATTTTGGTGAAAAGAGTTGACTGGATCGAAAGAAACAGAAGAATGGATTAAATGTGATAGTAAACTCTACCGAGCAGACTGAATGATGTCATCGAGCGGGTGTGTGAATCTACCTTTGACCGTGAATCACATTATTATCCTCAATATTTCCCTAGTGACGATGTTTTAATCAACGAAGAAGAGGAAATCATAACAAACAACGGGATCAAACCTCACGGCATCATCAAGAACGGGAGACATTGAACAGTTGATTTACATCAATTCATTCCGCGGATACCCTCAAACATCAATTAACGTGATACATTTGACGCCCAGAAATAGAAGACAATTTTTTCCAGATATTCAGTTTTTTTAACCTTAAATGTGCTTGAAAATACACGTTTTTTCTGCATAAAATCTCAATTTTCTTAAAAACGTTTCCTCTACAAAATTAAAAATTATCATACGTTTCATTGATAAGCTGTGGCTTTTGAGCATTTTTTAGGATTACAGGCTCAAACGTATCATTAAAATTAAGAGGATTCCTTTTACAAAACTACTGTTAAAGATGAAATTCAATGCTGTTTTGAAGGGTATCCTGAGATTTGCAAATACGTCGAAAACGCCGGAGTTACGACCGTTTTAGTGACCTGAGGTAAAAAAAAAAAAAAAATCTTAAAATGGAAATAACTCGAAAACAAAGCCTCTAAAAAAATCTCTTAAGAAGCACTTTCAGTTTTTTTTTGTTTTTTTGCATTGTTTATTTACATTAAGCCATGCTTAGTACAAATTTCTTCGAAATTATATTCAATGCAATATTATATCATAATAATTTAAAAAAACGTCTGCCAAGTGGGTGTGGCACATAGCTTCCTCGTATCCATAACGTGACTGTATAGATCATTGACAATTATTATTGACTAAAGAAGTTCGTTCAATTAGGCGATGTAAATATTGAATTAGGGTAAATTTATTGTTATGCAGGAGCATAACTTGAGAAAATAAAGGTAGGCATGTTCAACTACTGAACAAACTATAAAATATACCTAATAATAAAAATTGACATAAAATGTATACATCGTTCAATGATGGTTCATTATGGTTCGATCGAAGCTCGAGGCTAAAACTTTATTTTCTCTCTATTACTCACGAGGACCATCTTTACATCAGTCCGAACAATCCCTGAAAATTTCATCAAAATTAGTCATGAACTCCCGGAGTTATGCATGTAACAAGGATTTCACGTTTGCGCATGCGCAGAGGATACTATTGATTCGGGGGTCATGAAACCTATAGGGGACCATCTACACCCCAACCCGCACAATCCCTGAAAATGTTATCAAAATCGGACTATAACTTCGTGTAGTTTTGCCCGTAACAAGGATTTGCTGACAGACAGACAGACACACAGACAGACACGGAACCAAAATTGTTCAGAAAGGTCTAAAACGCAAAATGCGAGTGGAATTTTTGATTTTGGAGACAAAAAAAATTTTCACATTCCGAAAGTGAAAACAATGCTTCTGCTACCTTGGGAGACTCGGAAGCAAAAGGAAAAACGGGAATAGGAATCGGACCGACCGGGGGCGCTTGGTTGTTGGGCCGCACACGTGGAGAACTGAACTGAACTCCCCTGGAGGGTCAAGCTCCTGGCTCAGCAGGAAGTGCTGAGTCGGCAAGACTCCCTTCCAGCAGCTCTGTGACAATATACTCATATAGAATGTTCTTGGCCGTGGCAGCTCCACTGTAAGCCTCCCTGCTTGATTTTGGATCCATCGGGTCTTCTGGCAAGTAAGCGGCCATGAGTTGGGGGAGTTGGTCACTTTGATGCAGTTTCTGGTGGTTTCCATTTCCAGGAATGGAATGTTCGAGACCTTTTTAAACTTGTGAGAAGTCGTCCATTTGTTACCAGAGTTGGGGATCTTTTATGATCAGGGGTGAACTGTCTGAGAAATCTCTTGTGAACTTGAAGTGTGTTCAGTTAGTAGCGTTGGAACACACTGTAGAAGTCGTGAAGTTCTCCAGAGTTAATGGCTCTTATTCCTCCCCATTAAAGCGACCACATTTCCTGTGTAAAGAACAACTAGAACTTGTGCACTCCCGTTATGGTAATGTACTAAGAATCTTGTATCTACCCTGCTGCATTGGAGTTAAGCTTGCCAGCCAGGCACTTAATTATATCCACTCAGGATCTGTGAATGCTTAGTTTACTGTACAACTATCAAGCACACTGGACCGTCAAAGCCGCCTCACGGCCCTTTTGTAATTGTGAACTATCCCTTGAGAAGGGAACTAATACTACATTACTATTCAGTAGTTGCACCCGAACAGGGGGGTAAACTGTGTCTCCTAGTTTTTAAGAGGTCCTTATTTTTCTGTCTTTGTTGTTTTGCTCTTAGGTTGAATTGTAGATGTGCGGTAGTATCTCATCCTATGTGCGTTTCAAGAACGGTGAGTTCTCATTGCTTTACCCTGACTTCCCTGCTGCAAGTTAGTGGATTCCTTGTGGTTCCCCTACAGGGATCTTGGCCAGGATAGGTCAGCTATCAGTTAGAATCTCAAACATCTCTTTAATTGCTAAAGGAGTTCAGGTGACCCCAGGATCCCTAGGTAAGGGGGCTTACACCACCAAAACACTGAGAGTGCACAAAGGTCTCCAGGGGAAACACCGGCACTTTTCTTCGCCAAATACAAATTTCAACTTGTCTATTTCTTGTTTAAGCTCAACATTTAAAACAACCTGGAAACAAAAACACGATAAATACAAAATAATACAATATCCGATCCCGTGCACTGAACCTTCAGTTCTCGAGCCTTCCCCATATTTGAGTAGATGCTCACACAAAGAACCAACTGTGCTTCATGTTTGGTTTTCTTGGAGCTCTCAGATTGTTCCTGCCTCAGATTGTAAATTCCTGCCCCAACTCAAACTGAAAATGTCCCAACATTCCGCCTGGCAGGTGCTCATATTCTTCTGGTTGTATTATAATTAAAGTTGTATTTTTTGTTATTATCAAATTGTTTTCCCTCTATCAAAAGACTGAAGTCTCAATATCATTCAATAGTAGCGAGGAAAGGCTGGACTAACTCATTTAATTGATTTCAGGTGGTTTCGTGTACAAGAAGGGAGATTGTTCCGAATGTAGAAAATCCATCCCTGGTTTCAGGTCTAAAAAGAAATCGTTGGCCGAGATGAGGCAGATAATCCTTGATATGCAGATCACGACGCCCAAACAGTTTCTGTACTACACCAATGATATTTTCGTGATTTTGGCAGAAGCTATTCGCATTATCGATAAAATGTGGAGCTGCATCGAAACTGAGAAGAACACAAGCAAATGTGAAACACGGGATAAGTCGATTGTAATGTTCGCTAAGAAGATGAGCGAGATTTCCATCAAAGAGCTCGATCACGTGAAGATGGTTCAAGCGGAGAAAGTGAAATTGCGAACGATTTCGGCGCAGTTGGCCCTAGAAGTTGACGCCACGTTGAAAGCCATGGCCAGCTGCTTGAATTTCAAAAAAGGACTGTCACTGATTGATATGATCAAGGAGGATCAAATGGGCTCAATTGCGAAGCGAGTTGGCCTCGATTTTGCGAAAATCAAAACGACCGATACAAACCGAGTGGTCAATAACCACAGGAAATCCGGAAGAAACATAGGTTCCATGTTAGCCAAAGCTCATAGTAAAAGGAACTAAACATACTCTTTGAGTAAATCTGTTAGCACTAAATGGTTGTTACGAAGAGGCGATGCAATATTGTTTTGGTATAATTTATTTTTGATGTATACGATGTAAGAGCTCAGGTACTGGTGGCTAAACCTTTTCACGCAAGTCAGAATATACAGGCTGTTCATTATAAAAACGATGAAACTACAGGGATCGATTCAATAACAAATGTTTCTCATTTTCGACCGTACTTCATTGAAGTGGCCATAACTTCATTAATCTGCTGAATAAATTAAATTAGAATAGTACCGTTAAAAAAAACGTTGAATTTTTTAAAATTTTCTTTCCATGAAATTTTCTCTTAAATCAAGTTGTACATGGTTTGTTGACCTGCTTTTTTCAACAATTTCCAGCTCAACAGGTTTTGAGCGCTAACAATTTGCGAAATGGATGATTTGAATTTTGATTTAGACAAATTGCCGCTAGAATGCGCTCAAAAACTCTGCTGGGAAAGTAAAAATGGAAATTACTTTCCATTATAATAAACTATGCTGGGAAAGTAAAAAAAAGGGAATTACTTTCCTCCATAATGAACTCCACTGGGAAAGTAAAAAAAAGACATTACTTTCCACTATAAAACTCTGCTGTGAAAGTAAAAATGGACATTACTTTCCACTACAATGAACTCTGCTGGGAAAGCAAAAATACTCATTACTTTCCATTATAATAAACTCTGCTGGGAAAGTGAAAATGGACATTACTTTCCATTATGATAAACTCTGCTGGGAAAGTAAAAAAAGGGAATTACTTTCCACCATAATGAACTCCGCTGGGAAAGTAAAAAAAGACATTACTTTCCACTATAAAACTCTGCTGTGAAAGTAAAAATAGACATTACTTTCCACTATAATGAACTCTGCAGGGAAAGCAAAAATACTCATTACTTTCCATTATAATAAACTCTGCTGGGAAAGTGAAAATGGACATTACTTTCCATTATGATAAACTCTGCTGGGAAAGTAGAAAAAAGCATGGAAAGTAAAAAAAGACATTACTTTCCACTATAAAACTCTGCTGTGAAAGTAAAAATAGACATTACTTTCCACTATAATGAACTCTGCAGGGAAAGCAAAAATACTCATTACTTTCCATTATAATAAACTCTGCTGGGAAAGTAAAAAAAAGGAATTACTTTCCATCGTATAACTCTGCTGGGAAAGTAAAAAAAGGAAAAAAAGGAATTACTTTCCACCATAATGAACTCCGCTGGGAAAGTAAAAAAATAAATTACTTTCCACTATAAAACTCCGCTGGAAAAGTAAAAAAGGGAATTACTTTCCACCATAATGAACTCT
>JAVIWC010001702.1:0-30370 GCA_031894815.1 Creontiades dilutus | reverse complement strand
GTCCGTTTTTCAATAAAACGCTTCCTTCATGGTTATTTTCGCGATTTTTCATCAAAATTGCTCAAAAATTAACTCTGTTTAATCCCTTTCAAACCTACTCTCTAAGGGGTTTTTCGGGGTGCTGAACACGAATCTGAAGTCCGTTTTTCGATAAAACGCTTCCTTCATGGTTATTTTCGCGATTTTTCATCAAAATTGCTCAAAAATTAACTCTGTTTAATCCCTTTCAAACCTACTCTCTAAGGGGTTTTCGGGGTGCTGAACACGAATCTGAAGTCCGTTTTTCGATAAAACGCTTCCTTCATGGTTATTTTCGCGTTTTTTCATCAAAATTGCTCAAAAATTAACTCTGTTTAATCCCTTTCAAACCTACTCTCTAAGGGGTTTTTCGGGGTGCTGAACACGAATCTGAAGTCCGTTTTTCGATAAAACGCTTCCTTCATGGTTATTTTCGCGATTTTTCATCAAAATTGCTCAAAAATTAACTCTGTTTAATCCCTTTCAAACCTACTCTCTAAGGGGTTTTTCGGGGTGCTGAACACGAATCTGAAGTCCGTTTTTCGATAAAACGCTTCCTTCATGGTTATTTTCGCGATTTTTCATCAAAATTGCTCAAAAATTAACTCTGTTTAATCCTTTCAAACCTACTCTCTAAGGGGTTTTTCGGGGTGCTGAACACGAATCTGAAGTCCGTTTTTCGATAAAACGCTTCCTTCATGGTTATTTTCGCGATTTTTCATCAAAATTGCTCAAAAATTAACTCTGTTTAATCCCTTTCAAACCTACTCTCTAAGGGGTTTTTCGGGGTGCTGAACACGAATCTGAAGTCCGTTTTTCGATAAAACGCTTCCTTCATGGTTATTTTCGCGATTTTTCATCAAAATTGCTCAAAAATTAACTCTGTTTAATCCCTTTCAAACCTACTCTCTAAGGGGTTTTTCGGGGTGCTGAACACGAATCTGAAGTCCGTTTTTCGATAAAACGCTTCCTTCATGGTTATTTTCGCGATTTTTCATCAAAATTGCTCAAAAATTAACTCTGTTTAATCCCTTTCAAACCTACTCTCTAAGGGGTTTTTCGGGGTGCTGAACACGAATCTGAAGTCCGTTTTTCGATAAAACGCTTCCTTCATGGTTATTTTCGCGATTTTTCATCAAAATTGCTCAAAAATTAACTCTGTTTAATCCCTTTCAAACCTACTCTCTAAGGGGTTTTTCGGGGTGCTGAACACGAATCTGAAGTCCGTTTTTCAATAAAACGCTTCCTTCATGGTTATTTTCGCGATTTTTCATCAAAATTGCTCAAAAATTAACTCTGTTTAATCGCTTTCAAACCTACTCTCTAAGGGGTTTTTCGGGGTGCTGAACACGAATCTGAAGTCCGTTTTTCGATAAAACGCTTCCTTCATGGTTATTTTCGCGATTTTTCATCAAAATTGCTCAAAAATTAACTCTGTTTAATCGCTTTCAAACCTACTCTCTAAGGGGTTTTTCGGGGTGCTGAACACGAATCTGAAGTCCGTTTTTCGATAAAACGCTTCCTTCATGGTTATTTTCGCGTTTTTTCATCAAAATTGCTCAAAAATTAACTCTGTTTAATCGCTTTCAAACCTACTCTCTAAGGGGTTTTTCGGGGTGCTGAACACGAATCTGAAGTCCGTTTTTCGATAAAACGCTTCCTTCATGGTTATTTTCGCGTTTTTTCATCAAAATTGCTCAAAAATTAACTCTGTTTAATCCCTTTCAAACCTACTCTCTAAGGGGTTTTTCGGGGTCATCAAAATTGCTCAAAAATTATCTCTGTTTAATCCTTTCAAACCTACTCTCTAAGGGGTTTTTCGGGGTGCTGAACACGAATCTGAAGTCCGTTTTTCGATAAAACGCTTCCTTCATGGTTATTTTCGCGATTTTTCATCAAAATTGCTCAAAAATTATCTCTGTTTAATCCCTTTCAAACCTACTCTCTAAGGGGTTTTCGGGGTGCTGAACACGAATCTGAAGTCCGTTTTTCAATAAAACGCTTCCTTCATGGTTATTTTCGCGATTTTTCATCAAAATTGCTCAAAAATTATCTCTGTTTAATCCCTTTCAAACCTACTCTCTAAGGGGTTTTTCGGGGTGCTGAACACGAATTCGAAGTCCGTTTTTCGATAAAACGCTTCCTTCATGGTTATTTTCGCGATTTTTCATCAAAATTGCTCAAAAATTATCTCTGTTTAATCCCTTTCAAACCTACTCTCTAAGGGGTTTTCGGGGTGCTGAACACGAATTCGAAGTCCGTTTTTCGATAAAACGCTTCCTTCATGGTTATTTTCGCGATTTTTCATCAAAATTGCTCAAAAATTATCTCTGTTTAATCCCTTTCAAACCTACTCTCTAAGGGGTTTTTCGGGGTGCTGAACACGAATTCGAAGTCCGTTTTTCGATAAAACGCTTCCTTCATGGTTATTTTCGCGATTTTTCATCAAAATTGCTCAAAAATTATCTCTGTTTAATCCCTTTCAAACCTACTCTCTAAGGGGTTTTCGGGGTGCTGAACACGAATTCGAAGTCCGTTTTTCGATAAAACGCTTCCTTCATGGTTATTTTCGCGATTTTTCATCAAAATTGCTCAAAAATTATCTCTGTTTAATCCCTTTCAAACCTACTCTCTAAGGGGTTTTCGGGGTGCTGAACACGAATTCGAAGTCCGTTTTTCGATAAAACGCTTCCTTCATGGTTATTTTCGCGATTTTTCATCAAAATTGCTCAAAAATTATCTCTGTTTAATCCTTTCAAACCTACTCTCTAAGGGGTTTTTCGGGGTGCTGAACACGAATTCGAAGTCCGTTTTTCGATAAAACGCTTCCTTCATGGTTATTTTCGCGATTTTTCATCAAAATTGCTCAAAAATTATCTCTGTTTAATCCCTTTCAAACCTACTCTCTAAGGGGTTTTTCGGGGTGCTGAACACGAATTCGAAGTCCGTTTTTCGATAAAACGCTTCCTTCATGGTTATTTTCGCGATTTTTCATCAAAATTGCTCAAAAATTATCTCTGTTTAATCCCTTTCAAACCTACTCTCTAAGGGGTTTTTCGGGGTGCTGAACACGAATTCGAAGTCCGTTTTTCGATAAAACGCTTCCTTCATGGTTATTTTCGCGATTTTTCATCAAAATTGCTCAAAAATTATCTCTGTTTAATCCCTTTCAAACCTACTCTCTAAGGGGTTTTTCGGGGTGCTGAACACGAATTCGAAGTCCGTTTTTCGATAAAACGCTTCCTTCATGGTTATTTTCGCGATTTTTCATCAAAATTGCTCAAAAATTATCTCTGTTTAATCCCTTTCAAACCTACTCTCTAAGGGGTTTTCGGGGTGCTGAACACGAATCTGAAGTCCGTTTTTCGATAAAACGCTTCCTTCATGGTTATTTTCGCGATTTTTCATCAAAATTGCTCAAAAATTATCTCTGTTTAATCCCTTTCAAACCTACTCTCTAAGGGGTTTTCGGGGTGCTGAACACGAATTCGAAGTCCGTTTTTCGATAAAACGCTTCCTTCATGGTTATTTTCGCGATTTTTCATCCGCTTCCTTCATAGTTATTTTCGCGATTTTTCATCAAAATTGCTCAAAAATTATCTCTGTTTAATCCCTTTCAAACCTACTCTCTAAGGGGTTTTTCGGGGTGCTGAACACGAATTCGAAGTCCGTTTTTCGATAAAACGCTTCCTTCATGGTTATTTTCGCGATTTTTCATCAAAATTGCTCAAAAATTATCTCTGTTTAATCCCTTTCAAACCTACTCTCTAAGGGGTTTTTCGGGGTGCTGAACACGAATTCGAAGTCCGTTTTTCGATAAAACGCTTCCTTCATGGTTATTTTCGCGATTTTTCATCAAAATTGCTCAAAAATTATCTCTGTTTAATCCCTTTCAAACCTACTCTCTAAGGGGTTTTCGGGGTGCTGAACACGAATTCGAAGTCCGTTTTTCGATAAAACGCTTCCTTCATGGTTATTTTCGCGATTTTTCATCAAAATTGCTCAAAAATTATCTCTGTTTAATCCCTTTCAAACCTACTCTCTAAGGGGTTTTCGGGGTGCTGAACACGAATTCGAAGTCCGTTTTTCGATAAAACGCTTCCTTCATGGTTATTTTCGCGATTTTTCATCAAAATTGCTCAAAAATTATCTCTGTTTAATCCCTTTCAAACCTACTCTCTAAGGGGTTTTCGGGGTGCTGAACACGAATTCGAAGTCCGTTTTTCGATAAAACGCTTCCTTCATGGTTATTTTCGCGATTTTTCATCAAAATTGCTCAAAAATTATCTCTGTTTAATCCCTTTCAAACCTACTCTCTAAGGGGTTTTCGGGGTGCTGAACACGAATTCGAAGTCCGTTTTTCGATAAAACGCTTCCTTCATGGTTATTTTCGCGATTTTTCATCAAAATTGCTCAAAAATTATCTCTGTTTAATCCCTTTCAAACCTACTCTCTAAGGGGTTTTTCGGGGTGCTGAACACGAATTCGAAGTCCGTTTTTCGATAAAACGCTTCCTTCATGGTTATTTTCGCGATTTTTCATCAAAATTGCTCAAAAATTATCTCTGTTTAATCCCTTTCAAACCTACTCTCTAAGGGGTTTTTCGGGGTGCTGAACACGAATTCGAAGTCCGTTTTTCGATAAAACGCTTCCTTCATGGTTATTTTCGCGATTTTTCATCAAAATTGCTCAAAAATTATCTCTGTTTAATCCCTTTCAAACCTACTCTCTAAGGGGTTTTCGGGGTGCTGAACACGAATTCGAAGTCCGTTTTTCGATAAAACGCTTCCTTCATGGTTATTTTCGCGATTTTTCATCAAAATTGCTCAAAAATTATCTCTGTTTAATCCCTTTCAAACCTACTCTCTAAGGGGTTTTCGGGGTGCTGAACACGAATTCGAAGTCCGTTTTTCGATAAAACGCTTCCTTCATGGTTATTTTCGCGATTTTTCATCAAAATTGCTCAAAAATTATCTCTGTTTAATCCCTTTCAAACCTACTCTCTAAGGGGTTTTTCGGGGTGCTGAACACGAATTCGAAGTCCGTTTTTCGATAAAACGCTTCCTTCATAGTTATTTTCGCGATTTTTCATCAAAATTGCTCAAAAATTATCTCTGTTTAATCCCTTTCAAACCTACTCTCTAAGGGGTTTTCGGGGTGCTGAACACGAATTCGAAGTCCGTTTTTCGATAAAACGCTTCCTTCATGGTTATTTTCGCGATTTTTCATCAAAATTGCTCAAAAATTATCTCTGTTTAATCCCTTTCAAACCTACTCTCTAAGGGGTTTTCGGGGTGCTGAACACGAATTCGAGTCCGTTTTTCGATAAAACGCTTCCTTCATGGTTATTTTCGCGATTTTTCATCAAAATTGCTCAAAAATTATCTCTGTTTAATCCCTTTCAAACCTACTCTCTAAGGGGTTTTCGGGGTGCTGAACACGAATTCGAAGTCCGTTTTTCGATAAAACGCTTCCTTCATGGTTATTTTCGCGATTTTTCATCAAAATTGCTCAAAAATTATCTCTGTTTAATCCCTTTCAAACCTACTCTCTAAGGGGTTTTCGGGGTGCTGAACACGAATTCGAAGTCCGTTTTTCGATAAAACGCTTCCTTCATGGTTATTTTCGCGATTTTTCATCAAAATTGCTCAAAAATTATCTCTGTTTAATCCCTTTCAAACCTACTCTCTAAGGGGTTTTCGGGGTGCTGAACACGAATTCGAAGTCCGTTTTTCGATAAAACGCTTCCTTCATGGTTATTTTCGCGATTTTTCATCAAAATTGCTCAAAAATTATCTCTGTTTAATCCCTTTCAAACCTACTCTCTAAGGGGTTTTTCGGGGTGCTGAACACGAATTCGAAGTCCGTTTTTCGATAAAACGCTTCCTTCATGGTTATTTTCGCGATTTTTCATCAAAATTGCTCAAAAATTATCTCTGTTTAATCCCTTTCAAACCTACTCTCTAAGGGGTTTTCGGGGTGCTGAACACGAATTCGAAGTCCGTTTTTCGATAAAACGCTTCCTTCATGGTTATTTTCGCGATTTTTCATCAAAATTGCTCAAAAATTATCTCTGTTTAATCCCTTTCAAACCTACTCTCTAAGGGGTTTTCGGGGTGCTGAACACGAATTCGAAGTCCGTTTTTCGATAAAACGCTTCCTTCATGGTTATTTTCGCGATTTTTCATCAAAATTGCTCAAAAATTATCTCTGTTTAATCCCTTTCAAACCTACTCTCTAAGGGGTTTTTCGGGGTGCTGAACACGAATTCGAGTCCGTTTTTCGATAAAACGCTTCCTTCATGGTTATTTTCGCGATTTTTCATCAAAATTGCTCAAAAATTATCTCTGTTTAATCCCTTTCAAACCTACTCTCTAAGGGGTTTTCGGGGTGCTGAACACGAATTCGAAGTCCGTTTTTCGATAAAACGCTTCCTTCATGGTTATTTTCGCGATTTTTCATCAAAATTGCTCAAAAATTATCTCTGTTTAATCCCTTTCAAACCTACTCTCTAAGGGGTTTTTCGGGGTGCTGAACACGAATTCGAAGTCCGTTTTTCGATAAAACGCTTCCTTCATGGTTATTTTCGCGATTTTTCATCAAAATTGCTCAAAAATTATCTCTGTTTAATCCCTTTCAAACCTACTCTCTAAGGGGTTTTTCGGGGTGCTGAACACGAATTCGAAGTCCGTTTTTCGATAAAACGCTTCCTTCATGGTTATTTTCGCGATTTTTCATCAAAATTGCTCAAAAATTATCTCTGTTTAATCCCTTTCAAACCTACTCTCTAAGGGGTTTTCGGGGTGCTGAACACGAATTCGAAGTCCGTTTTTCGATAAAACGCTTCCTTCATGGTTATTTTCGCGATTTTTCATCAAAATTGCTCAAAAATTATCTCTGTTTAATCCCTTTCAAACCTACTCTCTAAGGGGTTTTCGGGGTGCTGAACACGAATTCTGAAGTCCGTTTTTCGATAAAACGCTTCCTTCATGGTTATTTTCGCGATTTTTCATCAAAATTGCTCAAAAATTATCTCTGTTTAATCCCTTTCAAACCTACTCTCTAAGGGGTTTTTCGGGGTGCTGAACACGAATTCGAAGTCCGTTTTTCGATAAAACGCTTCCTTCATGGTTATTTTCGCGATTTTTCATCAAAATTGCTCAAAAATTATCTCTGTTTAATCCCTTTCAAACCTACTCTCTAAGGGGTTTTTCGGGGTGCTGAACACGAATTCGAAGTCCGTTTTTCGATAAAACGCTTCCTTCATGGTTATTTTCGCGATTTTTCATCAAAATTGCTCAAAAATTATCTCTGTTTAATCCCTTTCAAACCTACTCTCTAAGGGGTTTTCGGGGTGCTGAACACGAATCTGAAGTCCGTTTTTCGATAAAACGCTTCCTTCATGGTTATTTTCGCGATTTTTCATCAAAATTGCTCAAAAATTATCTCTGTTTAATCCCTTTCAAACCTACTCTCTTAGGGGTTTTTCGGGGTGCTGAACACGAATCTGAAGTCCGTTTTTCGATAAAACGCTTCCTCCATGGTTATTTTCGGAACACGAATCTCGAAGTCCGTTTTTCGATAAAACGCTTCCTTCATGGTTATTTTCGCGATTTTTCATCAAAATTGCTCAAAAATTATCTCTGTTTAATCCCTTTCAAACCTACTCTCTAAGGGGTTTTTCGGGGTGCTGAACACGAATCTGAAGTCCGTTTTTCGATAAAACGCTTCCTTCATGGTTATTTTCGCGATTTTTCATCAAAATTGCTCAAAAATTATCTCTGTTTAATCCCTTTCAAACCTACTCTCTAAGGGGTTTTTCGGGGTGCTGAACACGAATTCGAAGTCCGTTTTTCGATAAAACGCTTCCTTCATGGTTATTTTCGCGATTTTTCATCAAAATTGCTCAAAAATTATCTCTGTTTAATCCCTTTCAAACCTACTCTCTAAGGGGTTTTTCGGGGTGCTGAACACGAATCTGAAGTCCGTTTTTCGATAAAACGCTTCCTTCATGGTTATTTTCGCGTTTTTTCATCAAAATTGCTCAAAAATTATCTCTGTTTAATCCTTTTCAAACCTACTCTCTAAGGGGTTTTTCGGGGTGCTGAACACGAATTCGAAGTCCGTTTTTCGATAAAACGCTTCCTTCATGGTTATTTTCGCGATTTTTCATCAAAATTGCTCAAAAATTAACTCTGTTTAATCCCTTTCAAACCTACTCTCTAAGGGGTTTTTCGGGGTGCTGAACACGAATCTGAAGTCCGTTTTTCGATAAAACGCTTCCTTCATGGTTATTTTCGCGATTTTTCATCAAAATTGCTCAAAAATTATCTCTGTTTAATCCCTTTCAAACCTACTCTCTAAGGGGTTTTTCGGGGTGCTGAACACGAATTGAAGTCCGTTTTTCGATAAAACGCTTCCTTCATGGTTATTTTCGCGTTTTTTCATCAAAATTGCTCAAAAATTATCTCTGTTTAATCGCTTTCAAACCTACTCTCTAAGGGGTTTTTCGGGGTGCTGAACACGAATTCGAAGTCCGTTTTTCGATAAAACGCTTCCTTCATGGTTATTTTCGCGATTTTTCATCAAAATTGCTCAAAAATTATCTCTGTTTAATCCCTTTCAAACCTACTCTCTAAGGGGTTTTTCGGGGTGCTGAACACGAATCTGAAGTCCGTTTTTCGATAAAACGCTTCCTTCATGGTTATTTTCGCGATTTTTCATCAAAATTGCTCAAAAATTATCTCTGTTTAATCCCTTTCAAACCTACTCTCTAAGGGGTTTTTCGGGGTGCTGAACACGAATCTGAAGTCCGTTTTTCGATAAAACGCTTCCTTCATGGTTATTTTCGCGATTTTTCATCAAAATTGCTCAAAAATTATCTCTGTTTAATCCCTTTCAAACCTACTCTCTAAGGGGTTTTTCGGGGTGCTGAACACGAATCTGAAGTCCGTTTTTCGATAAAACGCTTCCTTCATGGTTATTTTCGCGTTTTTTCATCAAAATTGCTCAAAAATTATCTCTGTTTAATCGCTTTCAAACCTACTCTCTAAGGGGTTTTTCGGGGTGCTGAACACGAATCTGAAGTCCGTTTTTCGATAAAACGCTTCCTTCATGGTTATTTTCGCGTTTTTTCATCAAAATTGCTCAAAAATTATCTCTGTTTAATCCTTTCAAACCTACTCTCTAAGGGGTTTTCGGGGTGCTGAACACGAATTCGAAGTCCGTTTTTCGATAAAACGCTTCCTTCATGGTTATTTTCGCGTTTTTTCATCAAAATTGCTCAAAAATTAACTCTGTTTAATCCCTTTCAAACCTACTCTCTAAGGGGTTTTTCGGGGTGCTGAACACGAATCTCGAAGTCCGTTTTTCGATAAACGCTTCCATTGCTCAAAAATTATCTCTGTTTAATCCCTTTCAAACCTACTCTCTAAGGGGTTTTTCGGGGTGCTGAACACGAATTGAAGTCCGTTTTTCGATAAAACGCTTCCTTCATGGTTATTTTCGCGATTTTTCATCAAAATTGCTCAAAAATTATCTCTGTTTAATCCCTTTCAAACCTACTCTCTAAGGGGTTTTTCGGGGTGCTGAACACGAATTGAAGTCCGTTTTTCGATAAAACGCTTCCTTCATGGTTATTTTCGCGATTTTTCATCAAAATTGCTCAAAAATTATCTCTGTTTAATCCCTTTCAAACCTACTCTCTAAGGGGTTTTTCGGGGTGCTGAACACGAATTCGAAGTCCGTTTTTCGATAAAACGCTTCCTTCATGGTTATTTTCGCGATTTTTCATCAAAATTGCTCAAAAATTATCTCTGTTTAATCCCTTTCAAACCTACTCTCTAAGGGGTTTTTCGGGGTGCTGAACACGAATCTGAAGTCCGTTTTTCGATAAAACGCTTCCTTCATGGTTATTTTCGCGATTTTTCATCAAAATTGCTCAAAAATTATCTCTGTTTAATCCCTTTCAAACCTACTCTCTAAGGGGTTTTTCGGGGTGCTGAACACGAATCTGAAGTCCGTTTTTCGATAAAACGCTTCCTTCATGGTTATTTTCGCGATTTTTCATCAAAATTGCTCAAAAATTATCTCTGTTTAATCCCTTTCAAACCTACTCTCTAAGGGGTTTTTCGGGGTGCTGAACACGAATTGAAGTCCGTTTTTCGATAAAACGCTTCCTTCATGGTTATTTTCGCGATTTTTCATCAAAATTGCTCAAAAATTATCTCTGTTTAATCCCTTTCAAACCTACTCTCTAAGGGGTTTTTCGGGGTGCTGAACACGAATTGAAGTCCGTTTTTCGATAAAACGCTTCCTTCATGGTTATTTTCGCGATTTTTCATCAAAATTGCTCAAAAATTATCTCTGTTTAATCCCTTTCAAACCTACTCTCTAAGGGGTTTTTCGGGGTGCTGAACACGAATCTGAAGTCCGTTTTTCGATAAAACGCTTCCTTCATGGTTATTTTCGCGATTTTTCATCAAAATTGCTCAAAAATTATCTCTGTTTAATCCCTTTCAAACCTACTCTCTAAGGGGTTTTTCGGGGTGCTGAACACGAATCTGAAGTCCGTTTTTCGATAAAACGCTTCCTTCATGGTTATTTTCGCGATTTTTCATCAAAATTGCTCAAAAATTATCTCTGTTTAATCCCTTTCAAACCTACTCTCTAAGGGGTTTTTCGGGGTGCTGAACACGAATTGAAGTCCGTTTTTCGATAAAACGCTTCCTTCATGGTTATTTTCGCGATTTTTCATCAAAATTGCTCAAAAATTATCTCTGTTTAATCCCTTTCAAACCTACTCTCTAAGGGGTTTTTCGGGGTGCTGAACACGAATTGAAGTCCGTTTTTCGATAAAACGCTTCCTTCATGGTTATTTTCGCGATTTTTCATCAAAATTGCTCAAAAATTATCTCTGTTTAATCCCTTTCAAACCTACTCTCTAAGGGGTTTTTCGGGGTGCTGAACACGAATTCGAAGTCCGTTTTTCGATAAAACGCTTCCTTCATGGTTATTTTCGCGATTTTTCATCAAAATTGCTCAAAAATTATCTCTGTTTAATCCCTTTCAAACCTACTCTCTAAGGGGTTTTTCGGGGTGCTGAACACGAATTGAAGTCCGTTTTTCGATAAAACGCTTCCTTCATGGTTATTTTCGCGATTTTTCATCAAAATTGCTCAAAAATTATCTCTGTTTAATCCCTTTCAAACCTACTCTCTAAGGGGTTTTTCGGGTGCTGAACACGAATTGAAGTCCGTTTTTCGATAAAACGCTTCCTTCATGGTTATTTTCGCGATTTTTCATCAAAATTGCTCAAAAATTATCTCTGTTTAATCCCTTTCAAACCTACTCTCTAAGGGGTTTTTCGGGGTGCTGAACACGAATCTGAAGTCCGTTTTTCGATAAAACGCTTCCTTCATGGTTATTTTCGCGATTTTTCATCAAAATTGCTCAAAAATTATCTCTGTTTAATCCCTTTCAAACCTACTCTCTAAGGGGTTTTTCGGGGTGCTGAACACGAATCTGAAGTCCGTTTTTCGATAAAACGCTTCCTTCATGGTTATTTTCGCGATTTTTCATCAAAATTGCTCAAAAATTATCTCTGTTTAATCCCTTTCAAACCTACTCTCTAAGGGGTTTTTCGGGGTGCTGAACACGAATCTGAAGTCCGTTTTTCGATAAAACGCTTCCTTCATGGTTATTTTCGCGATTTTTCATCAAAATTGCTCAAAAATTATCTCTGTTTAATCCCTTTCAAACCTACTCTCTAAGGGGTTTTTCGGGGTGCTGAACACGAATCTGAAGTCCGTTTTTCGATAAAACGCTTCCTTCATGGTTATTTTCGCGATTTTTCATCAAAATTGCTCAAAAATTATCTCTGTTTAATCCCTTTCAAACCTACTCTCTAAGGGGTTTTTCGGGGTGCTGAACACGAATCTGAAGTCCGTTTTTCGATAAAACGCTTCCTTCATGGTTATTTTCGCGATTTTTCATCAAAATTGCTCAAAAATTATCTCTGTTTAATCCCTTTCAAACCTACTCTCTAAGGGGTTTTTCGGGGTGCTGAACACGAATCGAAGTCCGTTTTTCGATAAAACGCTTCCTTCATGGTTATTTTCGCGATTTTTCATCAAAATTGCTCAAAAATTATCTCTGTTTAATCCCTTTCAAACCTACTCTCTAAGGGGTTTTTCGGGGTGCTGAACACGAATCTGAAGTCCGTTTTTCGATAAAACGCTTCCTTCATGGTTATTTTCGCGATTTTTCATCAAAATTGCTCAAAAATTATCTCTGTTTAATCCCTTTCAAACCTACTCTCTAAGGGGTTTTTCGGGGTGCTGAACACGAATCTGAAGTCCGTTTTTCGATAAAACGCTTCCTTCATGGTTATTTTCGCGATTTTTCATCAAAATTGCTCAAAAATTATCTCTGTTTAATCCCTTTCAAACCTACTCTCTAAGGGGTTTTTCGGGGTGCTGAACACGAATCTGAAGTCCGTTTTTCGATAAAACGCTTCCTTCATGGTTATTTTCGCGATTTTTCATCAAAATTGCTCAAAAATTATCTCTGTTTAATCCCTTTCAAACCTACTCTCTAAGGGGTTTTTCGGGGTGCTGAACACGAATCTGAAGTCCGTTTTTCGATAAAACGCTTCCTTCATGGTTATTTTCGCGATTTTTCATCAAAATTGCTCAAAAATTATCTCTGTTTAATCCCTTTCAAACCTACTCTCTAAGGGGTTTTTCGGGGTGCTGAACACGAATCTGAAGTCCGTTTTTCGATAAAACGCTTCCTTCATGGTTATTTTCGCGATTTTTCATCAAAATTGCTCAAAAATTATCTCTGTTTAATCCCTTTCAAACCTACTCTCTAAGGGGTTTTTCGGGGTGCTGAACACGAATCTGAAGTCCGTTTTTCGATAAAACGCTTCCTTCATGGTTATTTTCGCGATTTTTCATCAAAATTGCTCAAAAATTATCTCTGTTTAATCCCTTTCAAACCTACTCTCTAAGGGGTTTTTCGGGGTGCTGAACACGAATCTGAAGTCCGTTTTTCGATAAAACGCTTCCTTCATGGTTATTTTCGCGATTTTTCATCAAAATTGCTCAAAAATTATCTCTGTTTAATCCCTTTCAAACCTACTCTCTAAGGGGTTTTTCGGGGTGCTGAACACGAATCTGAAGTCCGTTTTTCGATAAAACGCTTCCTTCATGGTTATTTTCGCGATTTTTCATCAAAATTGCTCAAAAATTATCTCTGTTTAATCCCTTTCAAACCTACTCTCTAAGGGGTTTTTCGGGGTGCTGAACACGAATCTGAAGTCCGTTTTTCGATAAAACGCTTCCTTCATGGTTATTTTCGCGATTTTTCATCAAAATTGCTCAAAAATTATCTCTGTTTAATCCCTTTCAAACCTACTCTCTAAGGGGTTTTTCGGGGTGCTGAACACGAATCTGAAGTCCGTTTTTCGATAAAACGCTTCCTTCATGGTTATTTTCGCGATTTTTCATCAAAATTGCTCAAAAATTATCTCTGTTTAATCCCTTTCAAACCTACTCTCTAAGGGGTTTTTCGGGGTGCTGAACACGAATCTGAAGTCCGTTTTTCGATAAAACGCTTCCTTCATGGTTATTTTCGCGATTTTTCATCAAAATTGCTCAAAAATTATCTCTGTTTAATCCCTTTCAAACCTACTCTCTAAGGGGTTTTTCGGGGTGCTGAACACGAATCTGAAGTCCGTTTTTCGATAAAACGCTCCTTCATGGTTATTTTCGCGATTTTTCATCAAAATTGCTCAAAAATTATCTCTGTTTAATCCCTTTCAAACCTACTCTCTAAGGGGTTTTTCGGGGTGCTGAACACGAATCTGAAGTCCGTTTTTCGATAAAACGCTTCCTTCATGGTTATTTTCGCGATTTTTCATCAAAATTGCTCAAAAATTATCTCTGTTTAATCCCTTTCAAACCTACTCTCTAAGGGGTTTTTCGGGGTGCTGAACACGAATCTGAAGTCCGTTTTTCGATAAAACGCTTCCTTCATGGTTATTTTCGCGATTTTTCATCAAAATTGCTCAAAAATTATCTCTGTTTAATCCCTTTCAAACCTACTCTCTCTAAGGGGTTTTTCGGGGTGCTGAACACGAATTCGAAGTCCGTTTTTCGATAAAACGCTTCCTTCATGGTTATTTTCGCGATTTTTCATCAAAATTGCTCAAAAATTATCTCTGTTTAATCCCTTTCAAACCTACTCTCTAAGGGGTTTTTCGGGGTGCTGAACACGAATCTGAAGTCCGTTTTTCGATAAAACGCTTCCTTCATGGTTATTTTCGCGATTTTTCATCAAAATTGCTCAAAAATTATCTCTGTTTAATCCCTTTCAAACCTACTCTCTAAGGGGTTTTTCGGGGTGCTGAACACGAATTGAAGTCCGTTTTTCGATAAAACGCTTCCTTCATGGTTATTTTCGCGATTTTTCATCAAAATTGCTCAAAAATTATCTCTGTTTAATCCCTTTCAAACCTACTCTCTAAGGGGTTTTTCGGGGTGCTGAACACGAATCTGAAGTCCGTTTTTCGATAAAACGCTTCCTTCATGGTTATTTTCGCGATTTTTCATCAAAATTGCTCAAAAATTATCTCTGTTTAATCCCTTTCAAACCTACTCTCTAAGGGGTTTTTCGGGGTGCTGAACACGAATCTGAAGTCCGTTTTTCGATAAAACGCTTCCTTCATGGTTATTTTCGCGATTTTTCATCAAAATTGCTCAAAAATTATCTCTGTTTAATCCCTTTCAAACCTACTCTCTAAGGGGTTTTTCGGGGTGCTGAACACGAATCGAAGTCCGTTTTTCGATAAAACGCTTCCTTCATGGTTATTTTCGCGATTTTTCATCAAAATTGCTCAAAAATTATCTCTGTTTAATCCCTTTCAAACCTACTCTCTAAGGGGTTTTTCGGGGTGCTGAACACGAATCTGAAGTCCGTTTTTCGATAAAACGCTTCCTTCATGGTTATTTTCGCGATTTTTCATCAAAATTGCTCAAAAATTATCTCTGTTTAATCCCTTTCAAACCTACTCTCTAAGGGGTTTTTCGGGGTGCTGAACACGAATTGAAGTCCGTTTTTCGATAAAACGCTTCCTTCATGGTTATTTTCGCGATTTTTCATCAAAATTGCTCAAAAATTATCTCTGTTTAATCCCTTTCAAACCTACTCTCTAAGGGGTTTTTCGGGGTGCTGAACACGAATCTGAAGTCCGTTTTTCGATAAAACGCTTCCTTCATGGTTATTTTCGCGATTTTTCATCAAAATTGCTCAAAAATTATCTCTGTTTAATCCCTTTCAAACCTACTCTCTAAGGGGTTTTTCGGGGTGCTGAACACGAATCTGAAGTCCGTTTTTCGATAAAACGCTTCCTTCATGGTTATTTTCGCGATTTTTCATCAAAATTGCTCAAAAATTATCTCTGTTTAATCCCTTTCAAACCTACTCTCTAAGGGGTTTTTCGGGGTGCTGAACACGAATCTGAAGTCCGTTTTTCGATAAAACGCTTCCTTCATGGTTATTTTCGCGATTTTTCATCAAAATTGCTCAAAAATTATCTCTGTTTAATCCCTTTCAAACCTACTCTCTAAGGGGTTTTTCGGGGTGCTGAACACGAATCTGAAGTCCGTTTTTCGATAAAACGCTTCCTTCATGGTTATTTTCGCGATTTTTCATCAAAATTGCTCAAAAATTATCTCTGTTTAATCCCTTTCAAACCTACTCTCTAAGGGGTTTTTCGGGTGCTGAACACGAATCTGAAGTCCGTTTTTCGATAAAACGCTTCCTTCATGGTTATTTTCGCGATTTTTCATCAAAATTGCTCAAAAATTATCTCTGTTTAATCCCTTTCAAACCTACTCTCTAAGGGGTTTTTCGGGGTGCTGAACACGAATTCGAAGTCCGTTTTTCGATAAAACGCTTCCTTCATGGTTATTTTCGCGATTTTTCATCAAAATTGCTCAAAAATTATCTCTGTTTAATCCCTTTCAAACCTACTCTCTAAGGGGTTTTTCGGGGTGCTGAACACGAATCTGAAGTCCGTTTTTCGATAAAACGCTTCCTTCATGGTTATTTTCGCGATTTTTCATCAAAATTGCTCAAAAATTATCTCTGTTTAATCCCTTTCAAACCTACTCTCTAAGGGGTTTTTCGGGGTGCTGAACACGAATCTGAAGTCCGTTTTTCGATAAAACGCTTCCTTCATGGTTATTTTCGCGATTTTTCATCAAAATTGCTCAAAAATTATCTCTGTTTAATCCCTTTCAAACCTACTCTCTAAGGGGTTTTTCGGGGTGCTGAACACGAATCTGAAGTCCGTTTTTCGATAAAACGCTTCCTTCATGGTTATTTTCGCGATTTTTCATCAAAATTGCTCAAAAATTATCTCTGTTTAATCCCTTTCAAACCTACTCTCTAAGGGGTTTTTCGGGGTGCTGAACACGAATCTGAAGTCCGTTTTTCGATAAAACGCTTCCTTCATGGTTATTTTCGCGATTTTTCATCAAAATTGCTCAAAAATTATCTCTGTTTAATCCCTTTCAAACCTACTCTCTAAGGGGTTTTTCGGGGTGCTGAACACGAATCTGAAGTCCGTTTTTCGATAAAACGCTTCCTTCATGGTTATTTTCGCGATTTTTCATCAAAATTGCTCAAAAATTATCTCTGTTTAATCCCTTTCAAACCTACTCTCTAAGGGGTTTTTCGGGGTGCTGAACACGAATCTGAAGTCCGTTTTTCGATAAAACGCTTCCTTCATGGTTATTTTCGCGATTTTTCATCAAAATTCTCAAAAATTATCTCTGTTTAATCCCTTTCAAACCTACTCTCTAAGGGGTTTTTCGGGGTGCTGAACACGAATCTGAAGTCCGTTTTTCGATAAAACGCTTCCTTCATGGTTATTTTCGCGATTTTTCATCAAAATTGCTCAAAAATTATCTCTGTTTAATCCCTTTCAAACCTACTCTCTAAGGGGTTTTTCGGGGTGCTGAACACGAATCTGAAGTCCGTTTTTCGATAAAACGCTTCCTTCATGGTTATTTTCGCGATTTTTCATCAAAATTGCTCAAAAATTATCTCTGTTTAATCCCTTTCAAACCTACTCTCTAAGGGGTTTTTCGGGGTGCTGAACACGAATCTGAAGTCCGTTTTTCGATAAAACGCTTCCTTCATGGTTATTTTCGCGATTTTTCATCAAAATTGCTCAAAAATTATCTCTGTTTAATCCCTTTCAAACCTACTCTCTAAGGGGTTTTTCGGGGTGCTGAACACGAATCTGAAGTCCGTTTTTCGATAAAACGCTTCCTTCATGGTTATTTTCGCGATTTTTCATCAAAATTGCTCAAAAATTATCTCTGTTTAATCCCTTTCAAACCTACTCTCTAAGGGGTTTTTCGGGGTGCTGAACACGAATCTGAAGTCCGTTTTTCGATAAAACGCTTCCTTCATGGTTATTTTCGCGATTTTTCATCAAAATTGCTCAAAAATTATCTCTGTTTAATCCCTTTCAAACCTACTCTCTAAGGGGTTTTTCGGGGTGCTGAACACGAATCTGAAGTCCGTTTTTCGATAAAACGCTTCCTTCATGGTTATTTTCGCGATTTTTCATCAAAATTGCTCAAAAATTATCTCTGTTTAATCCCTTTCAAACCTACTCTCTAAGGGGTTTTTCGGGGTGCTGAACACGAATCTGAAGTCCGTTTTTCGATAAAACGCTTCCTTCATGGTTATTTTCGCGATTTTTCATCAAAATTGCTCAAAAATTATCTCTGTTTAATCCCTTTCAAACCTACTCTCTAAGGGGTTTTTCGGGGTGCTGAACACGAATCTGAAGTCCGTTTTTCGATAAAACGCTTCCTTCATGGTTATTTTCGCGATTTTTCATCAAAATTGCTCAAAAATTATCTCTGTTTAATCCCTTTCAAACCTACTCTCTAAGGGGTTTTTCGGGGTGCTGAACACGAATCTGAAGTCCGTTTTTCGATAAAACGCTTCCTTCATGGTTATTTTCGCGATTTTTCATCAAAATTGCTCAAAAATTATCTCTGTTTAATCCCTTTCAAACCTACTCTCTAAGGGGTTTTTCGGGGTGCTGAACACGAATCTGAAGTCCGTTTTTCGATAAAACGCTTCCTTCATGGTTATTTTCGCGATTTTTCATCAAAATTGCTCAAAAATTATCTCTGTTTAATCCCTTTCAAACCTACTCTCTAAGGGGTTTTTCGGGGTGCTGAACACGAATCTGAAGTCCGTTTTTCGATAAAACGCTTCCTTCATGGTTATTTTCGCGATTTTTCATCAAAATTGCTCAAAAATTATCTCTGTTTAATCCCTTTCAAACCTACTCTCTAAGGGGTTTTTCGGGGTGCTGAACACGAATCTGAAGTCCGTTTTTCGATAAAACGCTTCCTTCATGGTTATTTTCGCGATTTTTCATCAAAATTGCTCAAAAATTATCTCTGTTTAATCCCTTTCAAACCTACTCTCTAAGGGGTTTTTCGGGGTGCTGAACACGAATCTGAAGTCCGTTTTTCGATAAAACGCTTCCTTCATGGTTATTTTCGCGATTTTTCATCAAAATTGCTCAAAAATTATCTCTGTTTAATCCCTTTCAAACCTACTCTCTAAGGGGTTTTTCGGGGTGCTGAACACGAATCTGAAGTCCGTTTTTCGATAAAACGCTTCCTTCATGGTTATTTTCGCGATTTTTCATCAAAATTGCTCAAAAATTATCTCTGTTTAATCCCTTTCAAACCTACTCTCTAAGGGGTTTTTCGGGGTGCTGAACACGAATCTGAAGTCCGTTTTTCGATAAAACGCTTCCTTCATGGTTATTTTCGCGATTTTTCATCAAAATTGCTCAAAAATTATCTCTGTTTAATCCCTTTCAAACCTACTCTCTAAGGGGTTTTTCGGGGTGCTGAACACGAATCTGAAGTCCGTTTTTCGATAAAACGCTTCCTTCATGGTTATTTTCGCGATTTTTCATCAAAATTGCTCAAAAATTATCTCTGTTTAATCCCTTTCAAACCTACTCTCTAAGGGGTTTTTCGGGGTGCTGAACACGAATCTGAAGTCCGTTTTTCGATAAAACGCTTCCTTCATGGTTATTTTCGCGATTTTTCATCAAAATTGCTCAAAAATTATCTCTGTTTAATCCCTTTCAAACCTACTCTCTAAGGGGTTTTTCGGGGTGCTGAACACGAATCTGAAGTCCGTTTTTCGATAAAACGCTTCCTTCATGGTTATTTTCGCGATTTTTCATCAAAATTGCTCAAAAATTATCTCTGTTTAATCCCTTTCAAACCTACTCTCTAAGGGGTTTTCGGGGTGCTGAACACGAATCTCAAGTCCGTTTTTCGATAAAACGCTTCCTTCATGGTTATTTTCGCGTTTTTTCATCAAAATTGCTCAAAAATAAACTCTGTTTAATCGCTTTCAAACCTACTCTCTAAGGGGTTTTTCGGGGTGCTGAACACGAATCTGAAGTCCTTTTTTCGATAAAATGCTTCCTTCGCGTTTATTTTCGCGTTTTTCTCAAAAATTTCATAAAAATAAACTCTGTTTAATCCTTTTCAAACCTACTCTCTAAGGGGTTTTTCGGGGTGCTGAACACGAATCTGAAGTCCTTTTATCGATAAAACGCTTCCTTCATGTTATTTTCGCGTTTTTTCATCAAAATTGCTCAAAAATAAACTCAGTTTAATCGCTTTCAAACCTACTCTCTAAGGGGTTTTTCGGGGTGCTGAACACGAATCTGAAGTCCTTTTATCGATAAAACGCTTCTTTTCATGGTTATTTTGGCATTTTTTCACATCAAATTGCTCAAAAATAAACTCTGTTTAATCCCTTTCAAACCTACTCTCTAAGGGTTTTTCGGGGTGCTGAACACGAATTCGAAGTCCGTTTTTCGATAAAACGCTTCCTTCATGGTTATTTTCGCGTTTTCCATCAAAATTGCTCAAAAATAAACTCTGTTTAATCGCTTTCAAACCTACTCTCTAAGGGGCTTTTCGGGGTGCTGAACACGAATTCGAAGTCCTTTTTCGATAAAACGCTTCCTTCATGAATTTATTTTCGCGATTTTTCATCAAAATTGCTCAAAAATAAACTCTGTTTAATCCCTTTCAAACCTACTCTCTAAGGGTTTTTTCGGGGTGCTGAACACGAATCTTAAGTCCGTTTTTCGATAAAACGCTTCCTTCATGGTTATTTTCGCGTTTTTTCATCAAAATTGCTCAAAAATAAACTCTGTTTAATCGGTTTCAAACCTACTCTCTAAGGGTTTTTCGGGGTGCTGAACACGAATCTGAAGTCCGTTTTTCGATAAAACGCTTCCTTCATGGTTATTTTCGCGATTTTTCATCAAAATTGCTCAAAAATAATCTCTGTTTAATCCCTTTCAAACCTACTCTCTAAGGGGTTTTTCGGGGTGCTGAACACGAATTCGAAGTCCGTTTTTCGATAAAACGCTTCCTTCATGGTTATTTTCGCGATTTTTCATCAAAATTGCTCAAAAATTAACTCTGTTTAATCCCTTTCAAACCTACTCTCTAAGGGGTTTTCGGGGTGCTGAACACGAATTCGAAGTCCGTTTTTCGATAAAACGCTTCCTTCATAATAGTTATTTTCGCGATTTTTCATCAGAATTGCTCAAAAATAATCTCTGTTTAATCGCTTTCAAACCTACTCTCTAAGGGGGTTTTCGGGGTGCTGAACACGAATTCGAAGTCCTTTTTTCGATAAAACGCTTCCTTCAAGGTTATTATCTCAATTTTTCAGTCAAAAATTCTCAAAAATTATCTCTGTTTAATAACTTTCAAACCTACTCTCTAAGGGGTTTTTCGGGGTGCTGAACACGAATTCGAAGTCCGTTTTTCGATAAAACGCTTCCTTCATGGTTATTTTCGCGATTTTCATCAAAATTGCTCAAAAATTATCTCTGTTTAATCCTTTCAAACCTACTCTCTAAGGAGGTTTTCGGGGTGCTGAACACGAATCTGAAGTCCGTTTTTCGATAAAACGCTTCCTTCATGGTTATTTTCGCGATTTTTCATCAAAATTGTCAAAAATTATCTCTGTTTAATCGCTTTCAAACCTACTCTCTAAGGGGGTTTTTCGAGGTGCTGAACACGAATTCGAAGTCCGTTTCTCGATAAAACGCTTCCTTCATGGTTATTTTCGCGTTTTTTCATCAAAATTGCTCAAAAATAATCTCTGTTTAATCGCTTTCAAACCTACTCTCTAAGGGGTTTTTCGTGGTGCTGAACACGAATCTGAAGTCCGTTTTTCGATAAAACGCTTCCTTCATGGTTATTTTCGCGATTTTTCATCAAAATTGCTCAAAAATTATCTCTGTTTAATCCCTTTCAAACCTACTCTCTTAGGGGTTTTTCGGGGTGCTGAACACGAATCTGAAGTCCGTTTTTCGATAAAACGATTCCTTCATGGTTATTTTCGCGATTTTTCATCAAAATTGCTCAAAAATTATCTCTGTTTAATCCCTTTCAAACCTACTCTCTAAGGGGTTTTTCGGGGTGCTGAACACGAATCTGAAGTCCGTTTTTCGATAAAACGCTTCCTTCATGGTTATTTTCGCGATTTTTCATCAAAATTGCTCAAAAATTATCTCTGTTTAATCCTTTCAAACCTACTCTCTAAGGGGTTTTTCGGGGTGCTGAACACGAATCTGAAGTCCGTTTTTCGATAAAACGCTTCCTTCATGGTTATTTTCGCGTTTTTTCATCAAAATTGCTCAAAAATTATCTCTGTTTAATCCCTTTCAAACCTACTCTCTAAGGGGTTTTTCGGGGTGCTGAACACGAATCTGAAGTCCGTTTTTCGATAAAACGCTTCCTTCATGGTTATTTTCGCGATTTTTCATCAAAATTGCTCAAAAATTATCTCTGTTTAATCCCTTTCAAACCTACTCTCTAAGGGGTTTTTCGGGGTGCTGAACACGAATCTGAAGTCCGTTTTTCGATAAAACGCTTCCTTCATGGTTATTTCCCTTTCAAACCTACTCTCTAAGGGGTTTTTCGGGGTGCTGAACACGAATCTGAAGTCCGTTTTTCGATAAAACGCTTCCTTCATGGTTATTTTCGCGATTTTTCATCAAAATTGCTCAAAAATTATCTCTGTTTAATCCCTTTCAAACCTACTCTCTAAGGGGTTTTTCGGGGTGCTGAACACGAATCTGAAGTCCGTTTTTCGATAAAACGCTTCCTTCATGGTTATTTTCGCGATTTTTCATCAAAATTGCTCAAAAATTATCTCTGTTTAATCCCTTTCAAACCTACTCTCTAAGGGGTTTTTCGGTTTTCGGGGTGCTGAACACGAATCTGAAGTCCGTTTTTCGATAAAACGCTTCCTTCATGGTTATTTTCGCGATTTTTCATCAAAATTGCTCAAAAATTATCTCTGTTTAATCCCTTTCAAACCTACTCTCTAAGGGGTTTTTCGGGGTGCTGAACACGAATCTGAAGTCCGTTTTTCGATAAAACGCTTCCTTCATGGTTATTTTCGCGATTTTTCATCAAAATTGCTCAAAAATTATCTCTGTTTAATCCCTTTCAAACCTACTCTCTAAGGGGTTTTTCGGGGTGCTGAACACGAATCTGAAGTCCGTTTTTCGATAAAACGCTTCCTTCATGGTTATTTTCGCGATTTTTCATCAAAATTGCTCAAAAATTATCTCTGTTTAATCCCTTTCAAACCTACTCTCTAAGGGGTTTTTCGGGGTGCTGAACACGAATCTGAAGTCCGTTTTTCGATAAAACGCTTCCTTCATGGTTATTTTCGCGATTTTTCATCAAAATTGCTCAAAAATTATCTCTGTTTAATCCCTTTCAAACCTACTCTCTAAGGGGTTTTTCGGGGTGCTGAACACGAATCTGAAGTCCGTTTTTCGATAAAACGCTTCCTTCATGGTTATTTTCGCGATTTTTCATCAAAATTGCTCAAAAATTATCTCTGTTTAATCCCTTTCAAACCTACTCTCTAAGGGGTTTTTCGGGGTGCTGAACACGAATCTGAAGTCCGTTTTTCGATAAAACGCTTCCTTCATGGTTATTTTCGCGATTTTTCATCAAAATTGCTCAAAAATTATCTCTGTTTAATCCCTTTCAAACCTACTCTCTAAGGGGTTTTTCGGGGTGCTGAACACGAATCTGAAGTCCGTTTTTCGATAAAACGCTTCCTTCATGGTTATTTTCGCGATTTTTCATCAAAATTGCTCAAAAATTATCTCTGTTTAATCCCTTTCAAACCTACTCTCTAAGGGGTTTTTCGGGGTGCTGAACACGAATCTGAAGTCCGTTTTTCGATAAAACGCTTCCTTCATGGTTATTTTCGCGATTTTTCATCAAAATTGCTCAAAAATTATCTCTGTTTAATCCCTTTCAAACCTACTCTCTAAGGGGTTTTTCGGGGTGCTGAACACGAATCTGAAGTCCGTTTTTCGATAAAACGCTTCCTTCATGGTTATTTTCGCGATTTTTCATCAAAATTGCTCAAAAATTATCTCTGTTTAATCCCTTTCAAACCTACTCTCTAAGGGGTTTTTCGGGGTGCTGAACACGAATCTGAAGTCCGTTTTTCGATAAAACGCTTCCTTCATGGTTATTTTCGCGATTTTTCATCAAAATTGCTCAAAAATTATCTCTGTTTAATCCCTTTCAAACCTACTCTCTAAGGGGTTTTTCGGGGTGCTGAACACGAATCTGAAGTCCGTTTTTCGATAAAACGCTTCCTTCATGGTTATTTTCGCGATTTTTCATCAAAATTGCTCAAAAATTATCTCTGTTTAATCCCTTTCAAACCTACTCTCTAAGGGGTTTTTCGGGGTGCTGAACACGAATCTGAAGTCCGTTTTTCGATAAAACGCTTCCTTCATGGTTATTTTCGCGATTTTTCATCAAAATTGCTCAAAAATTATCTCTGTTTAATCCCTTTCAAACCTACTCTCTAAGGGGTTTTTCGGGGTGCTGAACACGAATCTGAAGTCCGTTTTTCGATAAAACGCTTCCTTCATGGTTATTTTCGCGATTTTTCATCAAAATTGCTCAAAAATTATCTCTGTTTAATCCCTTTCAAACCTACTCTCTAAGGGGTTTTTCGGGGTGCTGAACACGAATCTGAAGTCCGTTTTTCGATAAAACGCTTCCTTCATGGTTATTTTCGGATTTTTCATCAAAATTGCTCAAAAATTATCTCTGTTTAATCCCTTTCAAACCTACTCTCTAAGGGGTTTTTCGGGGTGCTGAACACGAATCTGAAGTCCGTTTTTCGATAAAACGCTTCCTTCATGGTTATTTTCGCGATTTTTCATCAAAATTGCTCAAAAATTATCTCTGTTTAATCCCTTTCAAACCTACTCTCTAAGGGGTTTTTCGGGGTGCTTCTGAAGTCCGTTTTTCGATAAAACGCTTCCTTCATGGTTATTTTCGCGATTTTTCATCAAAATTGCTCAAAAATTATCTCTGTTTAATCCCTTTCAAACCTACTCTCTAAGGGGTTTTTCGGGGTGCTGAACACGAATCTGAAGTCCGTTTTTCGATAAAACGCTTCCTTCATGGTTATTTTCGCGATTTTTCATCAAAATTGCTCAAAAATTATCTCTGTTTAATCCCTTTCAAACCTACTCTCTAAGGGGTTTTTCGGGGTGCTGAACACGAATCTGAAGTCCGTTTTTCGATAAAACGCTTCCTTCATGGTTATTTTCGCGATTTTTCATCAAAATTGCTCAAAAATTATCTCTGTTTAATCCCTTTCAAACCTACTCTCTAAGGGGTTTTTCGGGGTGCTGAACACGAATCTGAAGTCCGTTTTTCGATAAAACGCTTCCTTCATGGTTATTTTCGCGATTTTTCATCAAAATTGCTCAAAAATTATCTCTGTTTAATCCCTTTCAAACCTACTCTCTAAGGGGTTTTTCGGGGTGCTGAACACGAATCTGAAGTCCGTTTTTCGATAAAACGCTTCCTTCATGGTTATTTTCGCGATTTTTCATCAAAATTGCTCAAAAATTATCTCTGTTTAATCCCTTTCAAACCTACTCTCTAAGGGGTTTTTCGGGGTGCTGAACACGAATCTGAAGTCCGTTTTTCGATAAAACGCTTCCTTCATGGTTATTTTCGCGATTTTTCATCAAAATTGCTCAAAAATTATCTCTGTTTAATCCCTTTCAAACCTACTCTCTAAGGGGTTTTTCGGGGTGCTGAACACGAATCTGAAGTCCGTTTTTCGATAAAACGCTTCCTTCATGGTTATTTTCGCGATTTTTCATCAAAATTGCTCAAAAATTATCTCTGTTTAATCCCTTTCAAACCTACTCTCTAAGGGGTTTTTCGGGGTGCTGAACACGAATCTGAAGTCCGTTTTTCGATAAAACGCTTCCTTCATGGTTATTTTCGCGATTTTTCATCAAAATTGCTCAAAAATTATCTCTGTTTAATCCCTTTCAAACCTACTCTCTAAGGGGTTTTTCGGGGTGCTGAACACGAATCTGAAGTCCGTTTTTCGATAAAACGCTTCCTTCATGGTTATTTTCGCGATTTTTCATCAAAATTGCTCAAAAATTATCTCTGTTTAATCCCTTTCAAACCTACTCTCTAAGGGGTTTTTCGGGGTGCTGAACACGAATCTGAAGTCCGTTTTTCGATAAAACGCTTCCTTCATGGTTATTTTCGCGATTTTTCATCAAAATTGCTCAAAAATTATCTCTGTTTAATCCCTTTCAAACCTACTCTCTAAGGGGTTTTTCGGGGTGCTGAACACGAATCTGAAGTCCGTTTTTCGATAAAACGCTTCCTTCATGGTTATTTTCGCGATTTTTCATCAAAATTGCTCAAAAATTATCTCTGTTTAATCCCTTTCAAACCTACTCTCTAAGGGGTTTTTCGGGGTGCTGAACACGAATCTGAAGTCCGTTTTTCGATAAAACGCTTCCTTCATGGTTATTTTCGCGATTTTTCATCAAAATTGCTCAAAAATTATCTCTGTTTAATCCCTTTCAAACCTACTCTCTAAGGGGTTTTTCGGGGTGCTGAACACGAATCTGAAGTCCGTTTTTCGATAAAACGCTTCCTTCATGGTTATTTTCGCGATTTTTCATCAAAATTGCTCAAAAATTATCTCTGTTTAATCCCTTTCAAACCTACTCTCTAAGGGGTTTTTCGGGGTGCTGAACACGAATCTGAAGTCCGTTTTTCGATAAAACGCTTCCTTCATGGTTATTTTCGCGATTTTTCATCAAAATTGCTCAAAAATTATCTCTGTTTAATCCCTTTCAAACCTACTCTCTAAGGGGTTTTTCGGGGTGCTGAACACGAATCTGAAGTCCGTTTTTCGATAAAACGCTTCCTTCATGGTTATTTTCGCGATTTTTCATCAAAATTGCTCAAAAATTATCTCTGTTTAATCCCTTTCAAACCTACTCTCTAAGGGGTTTTTCGGGGTGCTGAACACGAATCTGAAGTCCGTTTTTCGATAAAACGCTTCCTTCATGGTTATTTTCGCGATTTTTCATCAAAATTGCTCAAAAATTATCTCTGTTTAATCCCTTTCAAACCTACTCTCTAAGGGGTTTTTCGGGGTGCTGAACACGAATCTGAAGTCCGTTTTTCGATAAAACGCTTCCTTCATGGTTATTTTCGCGATTTTTCATCAAAATTGCTCAAAAATTATCTCTGTTTAATCCCTTTCAAACCTACTCTCTTAGGGGTTTTTCGGGGTGCTGAACACGAATCTGAAGTCCGTTTTTCGATAAAACGCTTCCTTCATGGTTATTTTCGCGATTTTTCATCCAAATTGCTCAAAAGGTTATTTTCGCGATTTTTCATCAAAATTGCTCAAAAATTATCTCTGTTTAATCCCTTTCAAACCTACTCTCTAAGGGGTTTTTCGGGGTGCTGAACACGAATTCGAAGTCCGTTTTTCGATAAAACGCTTCCTTCATGGTTATTTTCGCGATTTTTCATCAAAATTGCTCAAAAATTATCTCTGTTTAATCCCTTTCAAACCTACTCTCTAAGGGGTTTTCGGGGTGCTGAACACGAATCTGAAGTCCGTTTTTCGATAAAACGCTTCCTTCATGGTTATTTTCGCGATTTTTCATCAAAATTGCTCAAAAATTATCTCTGTTTAATCCCTTTCAAACCTACTCTCTAAGGGGTTTTCGGGGTGCTGAACACGAATCTGAAGTCCGTTTTTCGATAAAACGCTTCCTTCATGGTTATTTTCGCGATTTTTCATCAAAATTGCTCAAAAATTATCTCTGTTTAATCCCTTTCAAACCTACTCTCTAAGGGGTTTTTCGGGGTGCTGAACACGAATCTGAAGTCCGTTTTTCGATAAAACGCTTCCTTCATGGTTATTTTCGCGATTTTTCATCAAAATTGCTCAAAAATTATCTCTGTTTAATCCCTTTCAAACCTACTCTCTAAGGGGTTTTCGGGGTGCTGAACACGAATCGAAGTCCGTTTTTCGATAAAACGCTTCCTTCATGGTTATTTTCGCGATTTTTCATCAAAATTGCTCAAAAATTATCTCTGTTTAATCCCTTTCAAACCTACTCTCTAAGGGGTTTTCGGGGTGCTGAACACGAATCTGAAGTCCGTTTTTCGATAAAACGCTTCCTTCATGGTTATTTTCGCGATTTTTCATCAAAATTGCTCAAAAATTATCTCTGTTTAATCCCTTTCAAACCTACTCTCTAAGGGGTTTTTCGGGGTGCTGAACACGAATCTGAAGTCCGTTTTTCGATAAAACGCTTCCTTCATGGTTATTTTCGCGATTTTTCATCAAAATTGCTCAAAAATTATCTCTGTTTAATCCCTTTCAAACCTACTCTCTAAGGGGTTTTTCGGGGTGCTGAACACGAATTCGAAGTCCGTTTTTCGATAAAACGCTTCCTTCATGGTTATTTTCGCGATTTTTCATCAAAATTGCTCAAAAATTATCTCTGTTTAATCCCTTTCAAACCTACTCTCTAAGGGGTTTTTCGGGGTGCTGAACACGAATCTGAAGTCCGTTTTTCGATAAAACGCTTCCTTCATGGTTATTTTCGCGATTTTTCATCAAAATTGCTCAAAAATTATCTCTGTTTAATCCCTTTCAAACCTACTCTCTAAGGGGTTTTCGGGGTGCTGAACACGAATCTGAAGTCCGTTTTTCGATAAAACGCTTCCTTCATGGTTATTTTCGCGATTTTTCATCAAAATTGCTCAAAAATTATCTCTGTTTAATCCCTTTCAAACCTACTCTCTAAGGGGTTTTCGGGGTGCTGAACACGAATCTGAAGTCCGTTTTTCGATAAAACGCTTCCTTCATGGTTATTTTCGCGATTTTTCATCAAAATTGCTCAAAAATTATCTCTGTTTAATCCCTTTCAAACCTACTCTCTAAGGGGTTTTTCGGGGTGCTGAACACGAATCTGAAGTCCGTTTTTCGATAAAACGCTTCCTTCATGGTTATTTTCGCGATTTTTCATCAAAATTGCTCAAAAATTATCTCTGTTTAATCCCTTTCAAACCTACTCTCTAAGGGGTTTTCGGGGTGCTGAACACGAATTCGAAGTCCGTTTTTCGATAAAACGCTTCCTTCATGGTTATTTTCGCGATTTTTCATCAAAATTGCTCAAAAATTATCTCTGTTTAATCCCTTTCAAACCTACTCTCTAAGGGGTTTTTCGGGGTGCTGAACACGAATCTGAAGTCCGTTTTTCGATAAAACGCTTCCTTCATGGTTATTTTCGCGATTTTTCATCAAAATTGCTCAAAAATTATCTCTGTTTAATCCCTTTCAAACCTACTCTCTAAGGGGTTTTCGGGGTGCTGAACACGAATCTGAAGTCCGTTTTTCGATAAAACGCTTCCTTCATGGTTATTTTCGCGATTTTTCATCAAAATTGCTCAAAAATTATCTCTGTTTAATCCCTTTCAAACCTACTCTCTAAGGGGTTTTTCGGGGTGCTGAACACGAATTCGAAGTCCGTTTTTCGATAAAACGCTTCCTTCATGGTTATTTTCGCGATTTTTCATCAAAATTGCTCAAAAATTATCTCTGTTTAATCCCTTTCAAACCTACTCTCTAAGGGGTTTTCGGGGTGCTGAACACGAATTCGAAGTCCGTTTTTCGATAAAACGCTTCCTTCATGGTTATTTTCGCGATTTTTCATCAAAATTGCTCAAAAATTATCTCTGTTTAATCCCTTTCAAACCTACTCTCTAAGGGGTTTTTCGGGGTGCTGAACACGAATCTGAAGTCCGTTTTTCGATAAAACGCTTCCTTCATGGTTATTTTCGCGATTTTTCATCAAAATTGCTCAAAAATTATCTCTGTTTAATCCCTTTCAAACCTACTCTCTAAGGGGTTTTCGGGGTGCTGAACACGAATCTCGAAGTCCGTTTTTCGATAAAACGCTTCCTTCATGGTTATTTTCGCGATTTTTCATCAAAATTGCTCAAAAATTATCTCTGTTTAATCCCTTTCAAACCTACTCTCTAAGGGGTTTTTCGGGGTGCTGAACACGAATCTGAAGTCCGTTTTTCGATAAAACGCTTCCTTCATGGTTATTTTCGCGATTTTTCATCAAAATTGCTCAAAAATTATCTCTGTTTAATCCCTTTCAAACCTACTCTCTAAGGGGTTTTCGGGGTGCTGAACACGAATTCGAAGTCCGTTTTTCGATAAAACGCTTCCTTCATGGTTATTTTCGCGATTTTTCATCAAAATTGCTCAAAAATTATCTCTGTTTAATCCCTTTCAAACCTACTCTCTAAGGGGTTTTCGGGGTGCTGAACACGAATCTGAAGTCCGTTTTTCGATAAAACGCTTCCTTCATGGTTATTTTCGCGATTTTTCATCAAAATTGCTCAAAAATTATCTCTGTTTAATCCCTTTCAAACCTACTCTCTAAGGGGTTTTCGGGGTGCTGAACACGAATCTGAAGTCCGTTTTTCGATAAAACGCTTCCTTCATGGTTATTTTCGCGATTTTTCATCAAAATTGCTCAAAAATTATCTCTGTTTAATCCCTTTCAAACCTACTCTCTAAGGGGTTTTCGGGGTGCTGAACACGAATTCGAAGTCCGTTTTTCGATAAAACGCTTCCTTCATGGTTATTTTCGCGATTTTTCATCAAAATTGCTCAAAAATTATCTCTGTTTAATCCCTTTCAAACCTACTCTCTAAGGGGTTTTCGGGGTGCTGAACACGAATTCTGAAGTCCGTTTTTCGATAAAACGCTTCCTTCATGGTTATTTTCGCGATTTTTCATCAAAATTGCTCAAAAATTATCTCTATTTAATCCCTTT
>JAVIWC010001696.1:0-30296 GCA_031894815.1 Creontiades dilutus | reverse complement strand
ATTTGGATTGTTCAGTTGATCATATTTGTGTGCCTCCTGAAATTCAATGATCACTCTATCACCTGTGAAACACGCACACTCCAATGCTTAGTAGAAATTCAAATCATGAACGCAAGCCAATTGAATAATAAACCCCATTGAAAGAATTTGCAGCGTTTTCGGATTTACTCAGGGTAGCTTAATTTCGAGATTCTAACCGTTGGTTTCTAAGAATCGTTAGTTTTAATCGATTCCACGCTCAAAATTACATGGAAACCTCACTCGCCCCTGTGCTTAATTAAGTACCTGAAAACCCCCCATTCTACCTATCTTCTCTAATTTTTACCGATGGGTGAATAGGGATGGGGCCGGGACCCATTTCAGTCGATTCAGCGTTAAAAATGACACGGAAAACGACACCCCACTGATTTCTATAGCTCAGAAATGGAACAAATTTTAACTGCGCGGTTTCAAGTTTTGTTCCCAAGAAATTCTTGAACCGTCCGTGCTGCAGAAATGTTGGTACGTGGGCATTCAACAAACAAAATTTTGTTTCATCACTTGTGATTGTCAACCCCCCCACATTTATTCATAATTCCTCAAGCCATTTCGAGAGTCCAATTCTGTGTTTACCAACTCGCAATTAATATTTTCCAATTCGAATTCCTTATTTTTGAAGCCAAATTCAAGTGCAACTTCGAAATGTTAAATTTGTCCTGAAAAATAATGAATTTGACTTGAGAAATGTAAAATTCCACTTGACAAATGTTGAATCCCGGAATCGTTTGGAGGACCCCAAAACTGATTCCTCTAAGATGATTTGAAAACATTTCTGGGACCATTTTGTGCAAAGCTTCATATTTGTCACAATTCGCTCGTTGATTACACAGCCCTACAAAAAAAAGTCAAGATCCGTAAAGTAGACCAGGGTAACCCTATGCTCTTTTCGATGCTGAATACGAATTCAAGGTCCAAAAAACCCCCTGACCCCCAAAATTTTGAGCTACTTCCAAAAAACTACTCTCAAATTGGTGTCAGAGCCTTCTTTTTGAGTCATGAGATTGGGTTGAACTACGAAATCTTATTAAGTGATTTTCAATCATCCCCCGCCACCCCCTCCTAGGGGTTGAAATTTGAGTTCTCACTCCAAGTCGATTGGGGTATGGATTTCTATGTTTTATGGGGTTCCTGAGATCAAATTATAACTTCCAAGAGTCCGTAGACACCTCTACTTCCCTTAATCACCCCCTCGTAGGGGTTGAAATTTGATTTCACCAAGTCGATTTTTCCCAGGTTCCAAATTGAATATGATTTTCGAAGAGGCTTTCAAACTTTGTTGGGGTCTCCTCCAATGAATTTTAATTCGTCGAATATCAGAGAGATATCACAAGAAAAGATATGAATTTATAGTGGGTGATTAGGGGAAGAAGGGGTGTCTACGGATTCTTGGAAGTTCAAATTCGATCTCAGAAACCCCAGAAAACATAGAAATCCATACCCCACTCGACTGGGAGTGAGAACTCAAATTTCAACCCCAATGATTGAGGGTTTTTCCCCAAGTACTTCCTTTCACGTTAAAAACGGCAAATTCTTTCATTATTATTCAATTGGCATGATAATTTCTACTAAGCTTTGGAGTGTGCGTGTTTCATATACAGGAATTTCAGGAGGCACACAAATATGATCAACTGAACAATCCAAATAGGCATTTTGGTTGAGAACAGATTTACGTGCTGTATGCATATCTCCTGAAATTCAATATTCGCTCTATCACCTGTTAAACACGCACACTCCAGAGCTTAGTAGAAATTCAAATCATGAACGCAAGCCAATGGAATAATAAACCCCAGTGAAAGAATTTGCAGCGTTTTCCTGAAAATTTCAGATTTTCTGATTTTTCCTGAAAATTATCAGAACGCTTCAACCCGTGTATCGGCAGATTCGGATTCTACACCCTTTGAAACGTAAACCATGATATTTTCAAAAACAATAATTTTTTTCCAGAATATCGCGATTTGGCACAATGGTTTATTATTGAATAATAAACCAAAACAAAAAAAAACTCCATTTGCAAGTGTCTTAAAAATAAGCGTTTAGTACATTACTTGTTTCAAGGTTTTCCATGTTTTTTGACAACCCTTAAATCTGATGGAAATTGCTGAGACAGTAACTCAAGAATCTCGGACCAACATGATTCTTCAGAAAATTGAGCATAGGCAATATGCTCCCCGTTTGGGAGAAATCGTGCGTACGGCGGACGGACGGAAATTTTTTTATTGTAGATTCGGATTCTACACCCTTTGAAACGTAAACCATGAAATTTTCAGTGGGGGTTAGAATTTTTTTTTCAATAGCGATTACAATGGTTTAATATTGAATAATAAACCAAAAACATGTAGAAATTCACTTAAAAAGATGTCTTAGTTCAACCAAATTTCGTGACTCAAAAAGAAGGTTCCGACACCAATTTAAGGGTAGTTTTTTGGCCGTCGCTCAAAATTTTGGGGGTCAGGGGATTTTTTGGGCCTTGGATTCGAATTCAGCATCGAAAATTAAACAGGAATACCCTGGTCTACTTCACGGATCTTAATTTTTTGTTTGTTTGTTTGTGGGGCCGTGTTATTAATGCTTCCGAGTCTACCAAGGTAGCGGAAGCATTGTTTTCACTTTCGGAATGTGAAAATTTTTTTGTCTCCAAAATCAAAAATTCCACTCGCATTTTGCGTTTTAGACCTTTCTGAACAATTTTGGTTCCGTGTCTGTCTGTGTGCCTGTCTGTGTCAGCAAATCCTTGTTACGGGCAAAACTACACGAAGTTATAGTCCGATTTTGATGAAATTTTCAGGGATTGTGCGGGTTGGGGTGTAGATGGTCCCCTATAGGTTTCATGACCCCCGGATCAATAGTTCCTCTGCGCATGCGTAAACGTGAAATCCTTGCCACAAGCATAACTTCGGGAGTTCTTGACCGATACTCTATGAAATTTTCAAATTGAAATCTGACGTCTCAAGCGAAACGAACCACTTTTAGTTGAGCTGTTCAATAGAAGTTCGAACTCATGCCTATTTAATAAATAAAGTAGGGCTGCAATTCCTACCCTTGGAGTGTACATATATATTGATATGTAAAATTGCTAGATGAAATGTAATTTTGCTTCGGAGTCCACCAAGGTAGCGGAAGCATTGTTTTCACTTTCGGAATGTGCAAATTTTTTGTCTCCAAAATCAAAAATTCCACTCACATTTTGCGTTTTAGACCTTTCTGAACAATTTTGGTTCCGTGTCTGTCTGTCTGTGTGTCTGTCTGTCAGCAAATCCTTGTTACGGGCAAAACTACACGAAGTTATAGTCCGATTTTGATGAAATTTTCAGGGATTGTGCGGGTTGGGGTGTAGATGGTCCCCTATAGGTTTCATGACCCCCGGATCAATAGTAGCCTCTGCGCATGCGTAAACGTGAAATCCTTGTTACGCGCATAACTCCGGGAGTTCTTGACCGATTTCGATGAAATTTTCAGGGATTGTTCGGTTTGATGTGTAGATGATCCCCTATAAGTTTCATGACCCCCGGATCAATAGTAGCCTCTGCGCATGCGCAAACGTGAAATCCTCGCCACAAGCATAACTCCGGGAGTTCTTGACCGGTTTCGATGAAATTTTCAGGGATTGTTCGGTTTGATGTGTAGATGATCCCTCCAAGTTTCATGACCCCCGGATCAATAATAGTCTCTGCGCATGCGCAAACGTGAAATCCTTGTTACACTCATAACTCCGGGAGTTCTTGACTGATTTCGATGAAATTTTCAGGGGTTGTTCGGACCTTTATTTTCTCAAGTTACGCTCCTGCATAACAATAAATTTACCCTAATTCAATATTTACTTCGCCTAATTGAACGAAGTTCTTTAGTCAATAATAATTTTCAATGATCTATACAGTCATGTTATGGATACGAGGAAGCTATGTGCCACACCCACTTGGCAGACGTTTTTTTGAGTTTACTTGTTAACGACATCCACTTCTACCGACAGACCCGGATGACTCCGAACCTCTCTCAACTGTCGAAAGCCTTTCCGTGTCAAATATTGAGATCGTGAGATCTTTTGTTGTCGGTTTTGAGTTGAACGCCGCCCAAAAGCGACGTCTAAAAGTGGGCTGCGCGTGAACTGGGGCGCCGAGGTGGTGGCATTTTTCGGGAAGCGAACTCCCACGAATGCGAAATTCGTCGTCTGTTTATTTGCGTGTCAACCCTGATCTATCTGGAATGGGGAATCGGTTCTATCAGTTTGTTTCATTGTCGGCTTGCTAGCGGGAGGCCCAGAAATCAGCTTTTGAGTAAATCGAATTTATCGTTTCGAGCTTAGCTTCAACGTAGAACTCATTACATTTCTGTGACTTACTACATCGTTTGTAGTGTATATGACAATGTTTACCCGAAGCAGTGAAGAAGCTCATAAAATAACGTCAAGTACCTATTTATTTTTGCGTTCGATAAGGTCTGGCACGAGGGCCTTAAATATAAACTGAAGAAGATGTTACCATATCAGTATCTTTCAGAGAGGTATTTCCGTATCAAACAGGATGATGCTTACTCTAAGCTCATGAAAATAAACGCAGGTGTACCACAAGGTAGTGTATTAGGCCCACTCCTATACCTCCTGTACACATGCGATTTACCAGAGTTCCCAGGAAACGTCACAGCTACGTTTGCTGACGACACTGCAATCCTGGCAGTTGGAGACAGCAATGATGAATCGATCAGCAAACTCAACAAATCTATCTCCAAAATCAGTCATTGGACGTCCACATGGAGGATAAGGTTAAATGAGGCAAAGTCGGTGCATGTTGATTTCACCAACCAGAAAATCAACTACATCCTACTTTACCTCAACAACGTGGCAATTCCCTACGCGAATAAAGCCAAATGCCTGGGCATGACGCTTGACGCCAAGCTCTGGTGGAAAGAACATGTGAAAAAGAAGAAGGCCGAACTGGTGATAAAACTTAGAAAAATGTACTGGCTTATTGGCAGGCAATCCTCCATGACCATTGGTAACAAGCTGCTTCTGTACAATCAAGTGCTTAAGCCAGTTTGGACGTATGGAGCACAGTTGTGGGGCTGTACAGCTCCAACCAATAGACTGATTATCCAGCGTTTTCAGAATACCGTACTACGATGCATCACTGATGCACCTTGGTACTTTAGAAATGATGCTCTTCACCGCGAACTGGAAGTGGACAGCATAGACGAAATAATCAAACAGAGGGCTACCGCTCATCTAGCCAGACTACGAGGTCATGTCAACGAAGAAGCTGTGAAGCTACTTGATGTGCAAGACCTAACTAGGCACCTTAAGCGCACAAAACCACATGAACTTGTGTAGGAAGTGAATGTGCTGAACCTCAGAAGGACATGGACTGGAGTAATGGATCTTGAGTCCCAATAATTTTGTAGAGAATTTAAGTCAGAATAATATTGTTAATAAGTTATTACTTGGTGCAATAAAAAATTATGGAAAAAAAAAATACCTATTTGGTCCAATTCAAGCAACAGGAACCGTGACTTAGTGTGTGTGAGAGAGAGAGAGAGAGAGAGAGAGAGAGAGAAGAGAAAAAGAGAGAGAGAGAGAAGAAAAGAGAAAAGAGAGAGAGAGAGAGAATAGAGAGAGAAGAGAGTGAGAGAGAAGAGAGATTTTGAGAGAGAGAGAGAGAGAGAGTATAACTTTTACTAAAAGTCATAATTTTTTCAGTTATCCCCAGCAAATTTTGTCTACAGAAAATTAACGGTTCGGGCATCAACTAAGAAAAAGGAAAAAAAACCTCTCATTGTTAAAAAGAAAAAATTTTAAATCATATTGCAGACTTTCCCCAATATTGATTGCACTAAGGATACAAAGGATAAATAGGTACCCTTAATACCACTAAGAAAGCGATCTAAGGATAGAAATAAGTCCACAAAATACAAATTTGAAGAATTATCGTTCAAAGTTTTCAATATTTTTTTTTTCAGCATTCGCCGGCCCTGTGTTTATTAGCCAAAAAATCAGTCTTTTGTAAGCAGCACGAGGCAGATCACTTGGTTGCCAAAGATGTGCTGACAGAGAATCACACTATATAAAGACGAGCTTATCAGAGTATATCGACGTTTCAAAAAAGTGAGTAACGCTGGGATACCATGATGTTTGAGTGTCTCTCCCCGTCTCCCAGGGCAAGACTTGAATGCCCCCTCCCCCACCCTAAGTGAAGGAAGGAGAGGAAAAAGACGGAAGAAAATGGGAAAAATTGCGAATTCCCAGGATTTTTGGAAGCGACGTGGTCCTGGTCCTCGGGGATTTGGGATATAAAAACGCTTTGACTTTGCATATTGTTATTATACTCCCTCATTGTGTTATTCACCTATTTCTTTTTAACCTGCGTAAAAATCATATTCTAGTTATAAATAAGATATATCAGATATTGTGGACTTCTGGAGGTCAGACTCAAGTTTATTCTAAATCTCTTAATTTGGAGCGTTACATCTGTTTATTCATGTCAGAGACGTTTCGTCCCGCAGCGGGGACTTCCTCAGTCTAACTATGTGTAACAACTAGCATACTTGAGGCATTGACATGTTGGTGGCACCACACATATCTTGTTGTTGGTTACTTTTAGCTCTGTATTTGTCGTTAAACTTTCTACTCCTCCCTGTCCATGTACTCAAGTTGGTCATGAGTATCTATTGCTCATTGACTCAAATTACTTGGTTTTAAAATCAAAAAGGAATATTTTTTTTCTCAACTGCAGTATCTATGAGTGTCTGTTGTTTAATCTCAACTGCTGTCATTTGTCTTAAACTTTCCTTTTCTCCTCCCTAATGAATCAAACAACTCAATAATCTATGCGTGGGATTAGCGACATGAAAAATTAAATTAAATGAGAATGTCTTTTAATAACTATAGAGGTATTTCCGGACGTCAAAATAGTGAAACAAACCACAAATTTAGCTTTTAAAATCAACCACTCAAATTGGGCTTAAATCACTTTGCTCTTTTGCAATACCCCTAATCTCGAATGTGGGTAAGGGAGAGGAACTGCAGCATAAATTAAATTTACTGAATGAGTGTCTGTTTAACGACAAATACAGAGCTAAAAGTAACCAACAAAAAGATATGTGTGGTGCCACCAACGGTCAATGCCTCAAGTATGCTAGTTGTTACACATAGTTAGACTGAGGAAGTCACCTGATGAAGACTTCCATTTTGGACGAACAACGTCTTGACATGAATAAACAGATGTAACGCTCCAAATTAAGAGATTCGGAATGAATGTGGTCACTCCACTACCCACACCCACTATTAAGTTTATTCTGGGATTAGCGACATTTTGAAAAAATACAAATCTAGTAGAATGAGAATGAGGGGAAGTACTAACAACTATAGAGGGATTTCGGAAGCAAAACAGTACTAGGTTTTTCACAAATAGCTGCCGGATATTGAAAACTTTTGCCTCCTGAAAGAGTATTTTACCTAACAACACTTACAAAACTCCTTTCTGTGTGTGGCACGAATGTGTAAGTTTCACACCAGTATACCATATTGCAACAACGACTGGACTAGCGACAGGTATAGCAGTTTTAGCCTTTCTTGGGATAAATAGGACCTAGCATGATAGAATATGTACATATATTTACACAACCTCGAGTAGAGATAAGAAATATGATGATCCCATACCAGTGCCGAGTCCATCATTACTCCAAGGTACTTGTATTTAAACACTTTCTCAAGCTGTGCACAATAACTGCTAAAATGTTTGCCGCAAAGTGTGCTGTATGACGTGATGAGCGAATATTTCAGTTCCTGTAAAGGTGGAACATGAGTGAATTTTCAAAAAAATTCAAATTTTACTTTTGACGGCAGTCCTCGAATACCCATTTTTTATAGACTTCGTTTAGTCCAGTCATATTAGACAATTTTTTTGCCAAACATTGCAAAAAGTACTGTAAACTTCCTTTTCGAATATGTTGTTAGGGTTCACCCAGATAGTACGAATCTAGATTTGCAGGCCTGAAAACCGCGAGCGACGGGAGTTACAGCCGAAAAACCACGACATTTTCGCACTGTTTTCAGTTTTTCGCAAAAAAGTCACCAAAGGAGCCTTTTGATGAGAAAAGACTCTTATCCTTTGTTAAACTAGATAAAATTTGCTACAATTTGAGACGTAATTGGACTCTGTAGCTCCATTAGTTCCAGAGATACAGCTCTGCAAATATTGACAAATTTTTCCAAAAAGTGAAAATTTTAACTTTTGGTCTATTTTTGACCGATATATTGGTGTAAATAGTCATTCTACAGTAAACTTGTGAGGAATTAAGTTGTAGGACATTTAAATACCTTCATTTTAAGACCATCGGGGGACCTGTATCTATCATAGATTTTTTTTTTTACTTACAGAAAACCAAAATAAGTAGAAACGCGGTTCAAGGAAAAGTTGAATAAATGTTGAGTTATTTGTGTAAAACTATGTAACTAGGTATGGACTGAAACATTTCGCATACATTAAACATATTTAACTTAACATTTAAATTGACAGTAGGTCATAAAATGAAATAAATTATAAATAATTAAGACAAAAAGTGGTTCATATGAGTAGGTGTGTACAAGTTATAATACATAAAAACGTTAACACTCACACTAAAAAGTATTCAAGAATTTCGGTTTTTCATATTCTGGGGATCTTTGGGGGGGGGGGGGGGCCTTCAGAGGACAGCTCACTTCCGCAATTAGGAGGGGGGAGATGTCTGGGAGGTCTTCAGGGGTTAGAAATTCCTCATCCACGTCCTCCTCATCTAGCTCCTCGATGGGAGGAGTGTTTGTGCACTCTCTGCCTTCAAAATGCTTGCATAGAGCGGAGCACTTGAGGCCTGCCTTCCTGCATGAGTAGGAACCGAAGCAACCCTTCCTGTAGGATAAGCTTTTGAGGAGGAGCGGAGGAGCTGCAGCCTGCATCATGGGGATGGGAAGCCGACCCTGATCTGAGGCTGCCCATCCCTACTCTGTAGGATTTTTTTTACTCCCACCCACTTCTGTACCTAGTTAGCACTTGATACGGAAGGAATGAAAGTTGGTAGCTTCTTTGGTGGGTGGGAGTCGAGCCAGGTTTATTTTAGTGTTAGCAGCGGCCTTGATGAAATTGCTGTAGCGGAGGGAATGCAGGGGCTGCCGGCCATCTCCTCCGTAGAGAGCAATCATAAGTGACTCCCCTGCACTCTCAACCTCATCATGGCTTGCATCTGGCTTCCCATCCACATGATGCAGGCTGCAGCTCCTCCGTTAGTTTCCGAGTCCTTTAATTTGTTTTGAGTTTGAGTTAAAATGGCCATAAATCGCTTGAACTACTCTCTAAAATCAATTTCAAATACATATACCTCTGGTGGGGAGGGCTGGATCAACAGTTAGCGAATACTATGACATAGATCCATGTATACGGAACTAACAGGTGTGAAACGCAAAAACTCTACGGATATTTCGATGTTTTAGAACGACGAATTGCCATTCTCCTGAATACTTATAACAGGTTTTTTCTGCAGCGAGGGATTGCTATTTTTAATCGAGTGATGTGTTGAAAATTCTAGGTTTTGGAAGAGAAATGAGCGCTGATATCTCGAGATTTATATTTTTTCGCTTTTTTTTGTGAGAATGTACAATATTTACTGGAACGGATTCCTACATCACTTCCTTTGTCAACTTTCCCTTATCTATTCCACTCTTGAAAGGCAAATAATGTTATATTTAGTTTGCGCCCGAGGCCTTTTTGAAGCGGACTTTAGCTAATCCCTCGGATATTCGCTCTGGAATTGTTCTCTTCGCAGTTGTACCGATTTCAGTTGTGTGTCGGTCGTTATACGTGAAAATTCTTAAACTTTGACTCAATTTTCAAAAAAACTCGTTGAAAAGGTACCAAATCTCTGGAAAACATGGAAATTTAATCTGCTCTGTAGTGGTAGTGTTGCGATCACGTATCAATTTTATCGGGAAATTCCAGTTTTAAGACTAAAAAACCTCAGGCATCTTCTTAAACGGATAGCGAACAACCCAGGGATACAAGGAGCAATAGTTGGAATGGTAAAAGTTGGGAAAGTCATTAACCTTTAGGTTGGCCAAATGTTAATTTGAACACGATCGCGTCAATACAGCTGACAGATTAAAAGTGCAATAACTATGATATTTTATGGGTAAACGTTATAAACCGGGATTTCCCCATATACTAACTAATGTAACTCAATAATGCAACATGACCTCCTGAGCGAAATTTTAGTATGTGGTTGGGGTAAGGAAGGTATCATGAATATGCAGCAAGACAAGATTGGGCGAGTTTTTGAAGTGAGAACTTCTTTAGAAGTGTTGAGCATGTATTGCATGAAGAAATATCGTTGAATGCTACATGTTTTCCAAGTCAAATTCGGAATTTTCTAAACCAATTTCAGAATTTCTCCATATACTATCGTATACACAGGTTTTCGGTCACCACATTCCAGTGTTTGTTGGTTCTCAATAGCAATATATGAACAAGGAATAAGCAAATCTGATCTCCAAAAACTATCTGTACTCTTCTCAATTTCGCAACTTGTTGTAAAACATTATTTCTAGTCTATTTAGTCTTCTTAGCAACTGGCTTCAAAACTAACAGCTTCAAAATTAGCTGTGCTTCAAAAACTAGCTACCTAAAAATTTGCTGTGCTTCAAAAACTAGCAGCTTCAAAATTGCTTAAAATATCAGCTTAAAATTAGCTGTCCTTCAAAAACTGACCGCCTTAAAATGAGCTGTGTTCAAAAACACACTGCTACAATCTTCGCCGTACGGTTTGCTGTACGTCATAATTAGAGAATAATTCAGTTCCTGTGAAGGTGGCCGCCGTTAGTCTATATTGCAACATGACCTCATGAGTGAAATTTCGGTTTGTAGTTGGGGTAACGAAGGTATCTTGTGCAGCAAGACAAGATGGGCGAGTTTTTGAAGTGAGAACTTCTTTAGAACATTCCAGTGTTTGAGCTCAATGTAAGCAAATCGTGAATGCTATGTTTTCCAAGTCAAATTCGGAATTTTCAAAAACTGGAAAATTATTTGTCCTTCAAATTATCGCTGTCCTTCAAAAACTGCTTTAGCTGTGCTTCAAAAACTCACGGCTACAATCTTCGCCGTACGGTTTGCTGTACGTCATAATGAGCGAATATTTCAGTTCCTGTGAAGGTGGGCGCCGTTACTCAACATTGCAACATGACCTCACGAGCGAAATTTCGGTTTGTAGTTGGTGTAAGGAAGGTATCTTGTGCAGCAAGACAAGATGGGCGAGTTTTTGAAGTGAGAACATTGAAAAATCGTTGAATGCTATATCTTTTCCAAGTCAAATTCGGAATTTTCTAAACCAATTTCAGAATTTCTTCATATACTATCGTATACACAGGTTTTCGTCACCACAGTGTTTGTTGGTTCTCAATGGCAATATATGAACAAGAAATAAGCAAATCTGATCTCCAAGAAGTATCTGTATTCTTCTCAATTTCGCAACTTGTTATAAAACATTAATTCCAGTCTATTTAGTCTTCTTAGCAACTGGCTTCAAAACTAACAGCTTCAAAATTAGCTGTGCTTCAAAAACTAGCAGCTTCAAAATTATTCGTCCTTCAAACAGTATCAGCTTAAAATTAGCTGTCCTTCAAAAACTGACCGCCTTAAAATGAGCTGTGCTTCAAAAACTCACTGCTACAATCTTCGCCGTACGGTTTGCTGTACGTCATAATGAGCGAATATTTCAGTTCCTGTGAAGGTGGCCGCCGTTACTCAATATTGCAACATGACCTCACGAGCGAAATTTCGGTTAGTAGTTGGGGTAAGGAAGGTATCATGAATATGCAGCAAGACAAGGTGGGCGAGTTTTTGAAGTGAGAACTTATTTAGGAGTGTTGACGTTGTATTGCATGGAAAATATATCTTTTCCAAGTCAAATTCGGAATTTTCTAAACCAATTTCAGAATTTCCCCATATACTATCGTATACACAGGTTTTCGTCACCACATTCCAGTGTTTGTTGGTTCTCAATAGGAATATATGAACAAGAAATAAGAAAATCTGATCTCCAGAAAGTATCTGTATTCTTCTCAATTTCGCAACATGTTATAAAACATTATTTCCAGTCTATTTAGTCTTCGTAGCAACTGGCTTCAAAATTAGCTGTGCTCCAAAAACTAGCAGCTTCAAAATTATTCGTCCTTCAAAAACTGTCAGCTTAAAATTTGCTGTCTTTCAAAAACTAACCGCTTAAAAATTTAGCTGTGCTTCCAAAACTCACTGCTACAATCTTCGCCGTACGGTTTGCTGTACGTCATAATGAGCGAATATTTCAGTTCATATATCAAAGCTTCTAGGGTACCCACTGGGTGTTGCGGGCTAATCGCCACAACCCTTGGAGGGGGTAACTATACCATTCCTGGTTGTTGATGTTAAGTTTTGTAAAGATAATTCTGTAGAGATCATATTGATAAGTTGGTTTTGTGTTTGTTTCCTCAGGGGAGCGGCGATTGCGACAGCTGGAGTCCTTGTTCCTGGGAGGTCCGATCGTGGGCGGGGGCCAGTGCTTCTCCATCGAGACGCTCCTCGACATCCTCGTCGTCCTCTTCGACGAGTGCTGCAACTCCTCGCTCCGACGGGAGAAAACCGTTTCCGACTTCATAGAATTCGGTGAGTTTCCATCAAACGAAAGTCCAATTAGAACGACAAAAAACCTACGACATTCATGAAAGTAGTCAATTTCGTTCATCGACAGAGTATGCATTTTTTTATTTTTTTGCATATTACGTATTGCTATGCAATCGCTTATTTGTTACAAGTCTGAAGGTACTCATTTCTTAATTGTATATTCACCTTCAAGGTCCTACAAAAAAACGCTGCAAATGCTTCCACTGGGGTTTATTATTCAATTGGCTCACAAATATGATCAACTGATCAATCCAAATAGGTATTTTGGTTGAGAACAGATTTACGTGCTCTATGCATATCTCCTGAAATTCAATAATCGCTCTATCACCTGTAAAACATGCACACTCCAAAGCTTAGTAGAAATTTAAATCATGAATGCAACTCAAATGAATAAAATTGAATAATAAACCACACTGAAAGAATTTGCAGTGTGCGTGTCACAGGTGATAGAGCGATTATTGAATTTCAGGAGGCACACAAATATCATCAACTGATCAATCCAAATAGGTGTTTTGGTTGAGAACAGATTTACGTGGTCCATGCATATCTCCTGAAATTCAATAATCGCTCTATCACTTGTGAAACAACCACACTCCAAAGCTTAGTATAAATTCAAATCATGAACGCATCCAATTGAATAATAAACCCCAGTGAAAGAATTTGCAGCGTTTCATGCGTGTCAGAATGCTTCAACCCGTGTATCAGCTACAAAGCCTTTTAGGAGTTCACTCCAGTATCCACATTACTACATCACTAGGTTACTGCGATGAAAACATAAACAATAATAAACCAAAAAAAAAAAAAACGCAAATGTTGGCACCATAAATCGGCCGTATATCGGGAATGGTTTGAGCTGCGAACCTGGGGAAGGGCTCATTCGATTCCTCATGGAAAGTTCAAGAGTTTCGGCACAATCGTGATTTGTACTATTTCTGCGGATGAGCAAGTGTTAAAGTCCTTGAAGCAGCAAAAGAAGGAATCCACTATATGGGGTGTTCTAGAATTTTGTATAAAAACTTCATTAATGGATTCCCCAATTAATTTGCTACAAGTTTTGTCTTATATTGACGAGGGAAGGGAGGGAGGGGGCTTAAAATTGTTTTTTCTGTGTCGATACAAAGGTTCATTATTGACCATAATTATCCAAAATATTAAAAATTCGCTTATACACCCCATTCTGCAGATGCATTTTAATACGTACGGCCCGTTAACTGTAGATGTTTCGAAGAGGAGAATCGTTTGGAAATTTAACCTTTTGACCGCGTTCGTTCCCATTGTGCACCGACTGGCTTCAACGGGGCTCGCAATTACGGGTCGCGGGCTCTGAACTCGGATTTCGCCTCCTGGCGGGCTCTCGCGCGCATCATCGACGGCGGTCGTCACGGTAGACGTTTGTTGAACCTGAAAACTCGCTCAACCTTCCGACACCTTCCCGCCGATCACCGGTGCCCTTAACTATACCGTCGTTTTTTCGCAATAAAAACAAATGGGTTCCTGGAAAAGCTGATGTGAAAACCCCGATACTCCACGATGTATACCGGTTAAAGATGAGTTAGACAGAAAATATTACAACCGTAAGGGTATACTAGTCAGACACAGTAGGGAAGATGAAAACGATATACGTCAAATATGTCAAAAGGAAGAAATAAGGGTAGGAAAGAGAGAGAACTTCAATTTATGGAATACACAAAACATCAAGAAACAAATAAGATATCGTCCCCACTATGCCAAAACTAACGTACCTTTTTTTGCCCTTCCAAACTAACGAATCTGATCTTTTGATAGTTAAGCCCAGCACAAAAAAAAAAAACAATAATCATCATGTACATGACTGGCTTCGAGCATTTCCCCAACTGGCTCAATTTCTTTCACTCAGGAGCCGTTTTATAAACGCTGAGTTGCGTGTTTGCTTCATCGTTTCCTGAACATTTTTGTAAAACCCTACAAATTGGGCAAACTGGGATTGGCAAACTGGGCAATTTCTGTGCATAGATCTTAATAGGTAATTAGATAGTAAGATATTAAAAATGTAATTAAATAAGTAACATAAATTTGTTAAGATTTTAGTAGCTTCTGGTCCCTTGCGGGGCCGGAACTAGGAACCGCGAAACCCCGCAGAAATAAAAGGATCTTGTTACTGAAAAAATCGACTTATTGCCGGTTCTATATTCAATCTCTAAAATTTTCTGGGGGGTGGGGCTATTCCATACATACTGTTAAGCACGTTAGGCCCAAAATGTATAGATCCGGCCCTGGTCCCTTGGACTCTTTCTGGGCAAAGGCCTACTTGCAAAACTTAAACCTATCTTACCAGATACCTGATACAGGATATTCCAGTCATACCTTTACAACAGAAAACATTATGTCAAGTATCGATTAGCCATTTCCAAGCCTCACAACATCTTAGCAAGCGTTCCACAGGGTCACAGAGTTTGTGTACAATCCCAAATTTACGATTTAATTATAATGGTATACCTAATACTAAATCATGTCTGACATCTATCGCTAAAAATGATGAACAATACTTTTAAACGCTTCCTGCGAACTGTAAAGTAGCCTCACAACATGTCGAAAGTTGCCCAAACATGATTTAAAATTTTAGATAGTTTTTTAGGTAAACGGGACGAGGTTTTGACAGAAGAGTGGTTAACAAGAACCCCCTATTCCAACTGTGAAGTGCATTGTACTTATTACACAATCATTTATTTATTTATGTGAACGGGAGAAACCCGATTACAAGAAAGTAGAAATATGGGATAAGTTTAGAGTCACTGGTAATAACAAAAATATAACTATGGTAAGGATTAAATACCAGATGTGAGATTATAACTGCAAATAAACATCAAAATATAAGGAAGACACAATTAAAGACTTGAAAAATCTGATTTAACTGTTGAGTCCAACTCAGGATGTAGGTGAACGAGGCCGTTGGCTAAACTTGGAATGTGGCACAACGGCGGACCAAGGAGGTAATTTGTGGGACGAAGTTCTCATGGAACTGAGGAGAGCTGCAGGCGGAAGATGTGGTACAAGCAAGACCATTGCACCATCCAACAGCTTGTGCAGAAATACCAGGTCTGCCACACATCGTCGGCTCTCCAAGGGCAGAAGGTAACACACGCCCATCAGGGCAGCACAATCAACTTCATCCTGAGGGATCCCAAGCTTAAAAGCAATATATCGAAGAACTTTATGCTGGACCCGTTCCAGAGTATGCTTGTGGACTGCGAACGATGGCGACCATATGAGAGAGGCATACCCCAATAGTGGTAGAACCAGTGCCTAATAGAGAACAGTGATGACCTGAATGTCATTGAACTCCTGAGTATTCCGCTTAACGAAGCCCAGGCCTCTCTGCCCTACCAGCTGCACCAGTAATGTTGCGTGAAAAGGAAAGCTGCTGATCAAGCAGCAAGGACCTCAAGGTCAACAATTAGATTGATAGATAAAACATGCTTTATTGTTTATAAATGTACAGTTTTACAAAATAACAAGGATGCAAGCGATAATCGTGGTCGAAGGGACCGTCCGAGGGGTTCGCATAGTACAAAATAAATGAATAATTTTTCATCATAACGAAATAGCAAGTTTCAACAACGATACTATGACTGCTATTTAACCAACAAACATCAATGAAAAACTGACAACAGCAACGACAGCATCCGAATATCAATGAATTTCATTATATCCTGTTATTCATTTACTCTATTAAACCCATATTCGATTATGGTTTTATACCTCAGGTCCGAAGCAATTTTACAATATTTTATCAGCCTTGAGTCACCTGTTTTAAGTAATCCTAGATACTCATCCCAGTCTAATTCCGCTTCACTCAAGTGCCTCCTTATATCACATAAAGCTGGGTACTTCCCAATTGGGGTGAAAACTATTCTCCATTTCCCAACTTCTGCATACATCGCACTCATGGTTTCCAGAATAATAGTGTCTTTAATTCTGTAGTAGCAAGTCACCACTCGCTTTTAGAATCCACTTGGGAAATTGGAAATCCCTGAACTGAATATGGGGTACCACATCACTCTCCAATCGAAGAGCCAAATATTGGAGACGTCTCCGAGTGCTGAGCGCCTATCTTTCATAATTACGGTACATTTACGTTATAATAACGTTTATATTTTCCTCTATCCGGTCTTTCCCATTGCTCACATTCTCAAATGGAATCAGCTGTTGAGTACCGTACTTTTCATGTATGCCCTCCAAATCTTTTGTCCAATACACCTTGAACTCTATAACATTTCTCGACCAAATAGTTAGGGGGACGATCACACGGCATCTTCAGAACTTTCAGAATGTAATTACAATGCGTTGTACGGATATACAAATGGAGAGGTTCTAACTGTGTTTGCTCAGATTTCACCGTCATAAATTCAATATGTTTCAGGCTTGTAAATTCTTAAATGAAACTACCGCCTAAACTTGAATCCAAATCTTTGTCTTGTCTGTTGACAGCTAAACCAGTCGCGAACGTCGTCAAAAGTTTGCGGCTGACTCGAGACGATTTCGAGGTGATCAAAGTGATCGGGCGAGGGGCGTTCGGCGAAGTCTGCGTCGTCAAAATGAAGGGCTCCGACAAGGTCTTCGCCATGAAGATCCTCAACAAGTGGGAGATGCTGAAACGAGCCGAGACTGCCTGCTTTCAAGTGAGTTCAATCCGTCGATTTCATGTTGACAACGACACCCTGCTCTATGAGTTTATGTAACAAAGTAGGATTCGAAAGGAAGGTTTAGTCCGTTTGAGGACTAGTTTAAAAGTACTAGTTTTACGTGACAGTGCTGACGGCAGCCCCGGCTTGGTAGCGGACATGAAGGTCCATGGCGTGTGGGACCGTGAGAGACCTGCGTTTTTCGATACCCGCGTTATAAACGCTGACGCAGTCTCTTACTCCTCCATGGATTGGCCTACCAATCGCTTCTCCCGGCATGCAGCCCAAGCCAAACACGCAAAATACGATAGAGTCGCTGAAGACCTGAGAGGGTCTTTCACGCCACTCGTCGTTTCATGCGATGGCGCATTACATAAAGAATACGAAGCCTTCCTCAAGAACGTTTCCTTACGCCTCGCCAACAAGTGGTCGACATCCTACTCCCACGTGATGATGTGGGCACGAGTGAAAACTCAATTCTCGGTTCACCAGGAGGCTAAGGGGCCCTAGGAAACACGTACGAGGACTAGGACTGGAGGAGGGAGCAGCAATTTGGCTACCGGAAGAATAAAAATCACACGCGCGAACTCACACACACAACGTACTTACATACCTACATACATATATACAGGGTGTCAACAAGACAGGTCTGACGTACTGAAGGGGTCGATTCTACAACTAATTTGTAACAACTTTTGCCTCTTAGCAATTTTTTTTAGAGGCTTCGTTTTTGAGTTATTTACGATCTAAGATTTTTTTCGTGTTTTCGACCTTATCTCCTATAAATTGCTATAACTCCCTCAATTTACAAGTTAATCTCAAATCTGAGTACACCGTTGGAAAGAGCAGTAAATTTCCTTTCGGATTGATGCCTCATCTTTCCCCAAAAATGAGGTTTGAGACATAAAAAAGCTCAAAAGCTAATTTTACTTAATTTGGGAAACCTAGAGTTTTTTCAAATGAAATTGAAACTATGAGAACTAATTTTTTTAAGATGCAAGAACGGTAAAAACTGCTCAAGATCTCACGAACCGGTCGTCAATTTTGTCCTTAAAAATTTTCCTGGGGCTGACTCGAAATTGAGTTTGAATGCTGAAAAACATGATCGAGAAAAATCGGGTGATTTACATGGAAAATGACGAAATCAAAACTAGTTGTAGCCAAATTAGTTGTAGAATGAAGGGCTCAGTACGTCAAGTTTTGTTGACATGATAGATCCTAAAAAAAATGAAATCAGATTAGTTTGGCAACATCAATTTGAATTTTGGCATACTATCAAATTGAAGATTTTCAATCCGTCGATCTCATTTAAACTTTCGGCGACCAATTTCTCTATGACCTCGAGCTTTTGGCATATCAACTTATACTCTTCACAAATCTCAACTAACCCAACATTCCACCCCAATCAATAAATCATCAATCATCAATAAATGTTTTTTCTCTCTCATTTAAAAGTCATAACTTGATATCCATCTTAAAAAATTGGAAGATCAACAATTCTAAAAGTACAACACGTTTTTGAAAAAATAGTACACGGAAATAAATTATGAAAATTGAACTAGGAACAACATTATGCTGGAAATATACTTACATTTCACGGTATTCCACACAGTAAATGTGTGAATGAAAGTGGTGAGGTTCCAAATGATCGCCTATTCCTTTTAACCTTGAACCCATTACACTTTGTCAAATTGATCGACAAATTGAAAAAATTGACAGATGATTGATTGTCAAATTGAAGCTCCGGATCTCCTAAGTCACGAAAAAAGCTTATTTTTCGGATTTTTTTTATAGATAATGTCCATTTTAATTGCTAGAACGTTAATAAAAAGGTGGTGTTTTTTGTTCGTTGCAACGCCACCTATCAAATCTGGCAGCAACGCTTCTATAGCAATCCCCACCTCTCAACTAATCTGCTGCCTCTGGTTTCCTAGCAACCCTTCCCCACCATCTCTTCTAGTGTATCTGATATCATAGCAACTCCTCCACCAATCCCATATGACGCTGCCGATTTCATAGCGACACTGCTCTTTCACATCTCACAACACTGTTTTCTTCAGTGACCACCCTCCCAGCGAACAAATCCAGCTCTGTTATTTCCTGTGCACCCTCCTCCATCTCATCTGATGTCGGAGATTTCATAACGACTCTCTTCTTACACATCTCACATCTCAGCAAACAAATTCAGCGCTGCCTTTTCCATAGCCACCCTTTCCTGCATTCTTTCTGACATTGCAGATTTTATAGAATCATCCCCCCCCCCACCCCTTTTGGTGCCGCTGATATCATAGGAACCCTCTCCCAATTCCATATGGCGCTGCTGATTTCATAGCAACACTGCTCTTTCACACCTCACACCACTATTTTCTTCAGTGACCACCCTCCCAGCCAACAAAATTTGTTTCAATCCAGCACTACCTACTCCACAGCATCACCCCTTCCCCTTCTGGCGTGCTCCGAATTTAAAGCAACCTTCATGTTTCAATTCTTCTACCTCTATTTTCCACTGTGACCACTCTGGAACTGCCATTTTCATAGCAACCTCCTCTTCTCAATTCTTCTGGTTTCCAAGCAAACAGTTCGCCTCCAAAACTTCTGGCACCACTGATTTGATAGCAGCCTCTCTCGCGAGCCGATATGGGGCCGCTAATTTCAGAGCAACCCTCCTGTTTCACATCTGTCACCATTATTTTTCATGACCACCCTCCACCAACCAAACCAGCTATTTCCATAGCAACGCCTTCCCCTTTTTCTGATGATGCTAATTTCAAAGCAACCCTCCTGTTTCATATGAAGCTGCAACATTTTCATAGCAATGACCACCCTCAGGCCACAAATCTCACACCACTATTTTCTTCATAACAACTCCTTCCCAGCTCAAATTCTTCTGGTTTCCAAGCAAACAGTTCGCCTCCAAAACTTCTGGCACCACTGATTTGATAGCAGCCTCTCTCCTAATCCCATATGAAGCTGCTGATTTCATAGCAATACTGCTCTTTTACATCTCACACCACTATTTTCTTCAGTGACCGGGTGACTGGGAGGGTTCCCAGCCAACGCATCCAGCACTACTTACCCCTCACCCCTCCGGCACCACCTATTCCATAGCAGCACCCCTTCCCCTTCTGGCGTGCTCCGATTTTAAAGCAACCCTCCTGTTTCAAATCTCCTACCAATATTTTCCACAGTGACCACCCTCAGGCCATCAAATCTGGAACAACCATTTTCATAGCAACCTCCTCTTCTCAATTCTTCTGGTTTCCAAGCAAACAGTTCGCCTCCACCACTTCTGGTACCACAGATTTGATAGCAACCTCTCTCCCAATCCTATATGGAGCCACTAATTTCAGAGCAACCCTCCTGTTTCACATCTGTCACCATTATTTTGTTCAGTGACCACCCTTCCAGGCAACCAAACCAGCTTTGCCATTTCCATAGGAACTCCCTCTCCCAATCTTTTCTGATGATGCTAATTTGAAAGCAACCCCTCTCCCGATCCCATATGAAGCTGCTGATTTCATAGCAACACTGCTCTTTCCCATCGCGCACTTCTATTTTCTTCAGTTCCTGAATATAAACACATCAAACAAATAAATCGTCAAAATCGGCTTAGGGGTCTGAGAGCAGCCAAATTTATAAAGCTGAAAATAGGGAATTTTCAGGATGATTGGTTGACTTGAAATAATTATTGCAGACTTCTGTGAACACATTCTTAAAATTACTAACCTCTTTTTCAAGATTTGTGAGATGCAGCTTCAATATTTGTGAAAATCAAAATGGGTTTTGCAAAAACAATATTTTGCCGAGTGTAATTTAGAGGAATTCAGTTACATCTAATAACTAATTAGTTATCAATCATGACATAAATTAACTAAATTATCATTTAACTAATCTCCCACTTTGTGAATTTGGACTCCTTTGTATTTATAAGTTCGATTTTGTGTTTTGCAGGAGGAACGCGACGTTTTAGTTTTCGGTGATCGGCGATGGATCACCAATTTACATTACGCTTTTCAAGATGAAAATAATTTGGTAAGCCGTATTTCTGCGACAAGTTCTCAAAGCACCCATTTTCCTGGATTATTAGAATTTTGATCTAAGCGATATCGTATTGTTTTCTGTTGCAGTATTTAGTTATGGATTACTACTGTGGAGGAGACCTCCTCACGCTCCTAAGTAAATTCGAAGATAGGTTACCCGAAGACATGGCGAAATTTTATATAGCGGAAATGGTCCTAGCCATATCTTCCATACACACGCTTCGATACGTTCATAGGTTAGTGTGATATTTTTATTAATCTTATACATTTTCCTCAAACTAACCTCCAAGATTTTTCGTTGAATATCTCGCTTCATTTCTTTCAAAGGTGGATTTATTACTTACTGTAATTAAACTTTATAGTATAGCAAGAACGTTTTCAACCTCCTCTCAAAATTTTTTATTTCACGTTTCGGGATTCAAAACAGCAATATACAGGGTGTCCCACGAGTTGTTCCCCCCCCCCCCCCTCCTAAAATCGTCCAAACGGGAGTAAACAAAAAAATTTTTTTTTGAATCTTCATAAGTTTTTCCAAGGATCTCAAATATCATATTTGCGCACCCCGCGCAACTGCGCAATCTTGCGCAACTGACACTAACTTTCTTATTTTAAATGGGAACCCGAATTTTTTATTGCAAATTCGGATTCTACTCAAAATTTCATGAAAATGTGACCCCTCAATCATTTTTTTGATTGCGCGAAATCGGTTTAGCGAGCACGCAAAGTTACGCAACCCCAAAATCGTCAAATAGTAGATGATGGTGAACTCTAAAGTGTGGCACATGAATTTTCATTGTTTTTTAACGCTGATTCACGTGGTGCTATCCGTTTCTTGATTCGGCTCAATTTTTGCGGAATAGTGACCTAAATTTGGTTATTTCTCGTCCGTTTTTTTAAAATCTTAGGCGCCTGTTTTCAGATTTTTACGGGGATTAGTTTTCGAGGTCCGGTTGAGAAAGGAGGACGGAAAGGAAATGGATAATTACCTATGAAATTTCATGTGCAAACACACGCGCGAAAAAAGATGATTTTTTCACGAGAAATAACAAAATTTAGGTCACTATTCCGCAAAAATTGATTGATTTTTTTTGTTTACTCCCGTTTGGACGATTTTAGGAGGGGGGGGGGGGAACAACTCGTGGGACACCCTGTAGAGTGGTTTTTTGCATCTTGTGGTTTATTGAGGATGCTGCGCCTGAGCATAAACCAGGAGCTTCACATCTATAGCGATTATCCACTGGGTGTTGCATGGTTATCGGCTCATCCTTTTGAAGGGGCAAATCCATTAAATCACATCCTCGTTATAAATTGGCTGAGTCTACTAACTCAGTGTTTTTCAACCTTTTTTATGACACGACCCCCCTAGTATAAAAAAATATTTCGCGACCCCCCAACCCTTTTTTCCATGTATGTTAAAAATATGTAATTTGTAATACTTACAAAAAGTTTAGGCGTTTGCGTGATTTGCAATCTGATATAAACATATAATTAAGTATTAAATACGTAAAACATATAATTTTAAATTGATAACTAACAAACAAATACAAACATATTAGATGTATATAAATAATTAAAATATATCGTTTGTGCCTAGACTCCCAGCGCTATCTGTTGTTAACACTAGCACTAGGAAATAGTACAGGTTCCTTTGAAGTGTTTGATTCCATTTTCTACCTCGTACTTGTGCGAGTTGGCATTTTCATCAATGGCGCGAATAAAATGTAAACTAAGAAATCACTTAAATTTGGAAAACGATTTAATACTTAATGTGGCAAGAACGGATCCACGATGGGAGAAATTAATTGAACAAACTCAAGCGCAACCATCACATTAAAATGAACGAAGATAAGCAAGCACAGATGTCATCATTTTCTATTTAAACACATTTTTAATATTTACTTTTTTTTTGTAATAACATGTTTTAAACTAGAATTTTTCTGACTTGTATGATTGATTATATGAAAATGCTGTTAAATATAATAATTTTTTATTTAAGTCTCACAAATTATGTCTTGTATAAAAAAACTGAAGTTTTCTCGACGTCTCGCGACCCCCCTACAGAGGCTCCGCGACCCACAGGTTGAAAAACACTGTACTAACTAACCACTTCATGTACACTGTGTAACCAACTCAATAATCAAAAACTCAGGGATCGATGCTAGGGGTAATTTTCAACAAAAATCCTTCTTAGGCTCTTTTTGGTTTATTATTTTCAGTAATTTGTAGTCAACCAAAAAGATTTTGAAATTTGTTTAACCTTCCTCAAACGTTGTTGGTTTCAAAAATCGGATTTAACCCACTATTGGGCCCTATGTTAAGAGTCAAAGTAGTGGATACTCGCGGTACCAAAGTGGACCAAATTGGGTCATTCCATACCCAGACCGCCTCGAAATGTACGCCCACCTTTTGTTCCACCGGTGTAAACGAGCAAAAGCTGCCAGGTCAGCTCAGAAATGAACGGTTTTAGAAGCTATAGTTATTAGATATTTTAGTTATTTTTACGATTTTTTTATGACCTCATGCCATTTTCTATCGATCAAATTAAGCGTAAGCTCTCCTTTCTCATTACTGATAGCAGTTCTGTATTTTTTCTATTGTGATTCGTTTTCTCATGTAATAATTCGAACTTGATTTTTATAGTGCAATTATTTTCATTGAGGTGTAACGTAGATTTTTCAGTTTTTTTTTGTTCGTATATCAGTATTTGTTCCTTTATTTCGTTAAAATAAAAGCTATCTTCCATAATATCATAAATTATCTAAGTCGCTATCTACTCGTTCCCTGATTTTGTTGAAATAAAACTAGGTGTTTTTCATAGTACCATAAGTTACCTAAGTCGGTATTCTTTCGTTTATTTTGTCAAAATAAAAACTATCTTTCGTATAATAGGTTATCCACTACTCGTTCCCTTATTATTTTAATTTCAAGTTTATATGATATATGCATCATTTACCACAATGACTCAAGTCGTTTTCAAGAAACAAATTTCGTTCTTATGCCAAAAAACCCGTCTGAGCAAAAGAAAGGATGAGTTTTGGCCCAATCGAAAAATAATTACGATTACTCCAAATTAAACATTTCGTTTTTCAAAAACCCCTCTTTCTTTAGCATCCTCAACGCAATTATAACACGTTTTAAGGCGGCTGTCCGGCACCCAGTGTTCTAAATTATTAATAAATTTGAATGGTTCCAAAACTTGACGGTGTTTTTTTATTATTATTATTTTTTTTTTTTTTTTTTTTTTTTTTTTGCTCTGTGACAGGTGTTTGAAAAAATCTTTCCATCAGTCAGTTGCGAACCTACCTCTTTCTTGAGTTGGGAGAATACAAAGACGAAAGCGGTTCTTAAACTTTAATAATAATTGACAAATAAATTGAACTAGGTAGAGTGCGATCGGTCGGATGGAAACAAAAACAAGATAACGATGGCGAAAGGAGAAGGAGGATTGTTATCACTTGAATACTTGGTCAGTTGGTCGGTAGGCTGCGCTAGCTACCACCATTCTGTTGCATAAGGTGGGGGGAGGAGTTGTGTTACTAGTGTCATGTTGCCAAAAGCCGGTATGAGCGTCCGTTTTCGTTGTCTGGCGAATAACGTCCGCAAATCTTAAAAACGCGATCTCTCCCGAGTCGCTCAGTAGAATTAGGCGTTCGAGGTCTTAAAATGTTCGTAATTACTTGTTTTCAATGCGCCCAACGGGTTTTGTGTGTTATTTTCATTTGACGGAGTTATAACGATTTTAAGGGCTATGCACGGCCATTATTTCACTTTATTTCGCCTTTTATCGGTGTAAAGCTGAATTATCTCGAAAACCGTTCGAGATATCGAAAATTGTCATGGAAGAAAAGTTGTAGCTCTTGAAATTTCCATTCGGATGGACTCCTTCTACGATTCCATAGCTCCAACCGTTTACGAGCTATGACCAAAACAATGCCTATGCATTTACGGGTATGGGTAAGAAGGTAGCAGTGGCAAAGGGAGTTCCATAGTCAGTACCGCTCTAATTCTAGCCATGAGGTACAACACCAGTTTGACCCGTAACACTTAGTTTCCCATTTATTTCACTATCAACATCTTTTTCCCTGCACGAACTCATCAAATGAGTAATTGCATTAATCTTGCAAGACATGAATGTACGTACTTTTTAAACACTTTCGTTTCTAAAACTCGCGCTGGTGCTGGTAAAATTTTGAAAAAAATGAATACCCCACTTGTTCTTTCTATTCCTTACACTATTCATGCGACGGGAGGGAAGAGAGAAAGTCAAAGTGCTTCTTGTTTTATGAAATTGTTCATCCGCCTTCAACCATATGATCAAAAACGTAGAATAGGCATTCACAAATATAATATGTAGGATTGCTCAATATTCTAAAGTCGGAATCCAAATCTGCTCTGAATGGTCGTCCCAAGATTCCCCCAAGCTCGCCGTTGTACTTCAAAAACTATGGATGATGTTGGTGAGTGCTCGCAGTACAAATACCACACAGCGCCTTACTGTGGAAAACTGCGTGGTGTGCTGCTACTACTGCTGTTTTTGGAAACTTTTCCGACAAACCTTTCGAAAGAAAAACTATGCTGCTCAATGGATTGAGCGAGTTCTCAAAATTGGCTTTCCAGCTCAATTTCGGGTCTAAAAATCGAAATGATTCCACTTGTTTGTTGCCCACTTACAGATTGAAAATCATGGATTGGGTTTGATCGGCGTTTACTGGCAAACCATTTCCATTGTACCATCTAGCCAGTCTGGCATCTGAGTCCGCCGTGTTGAGATCTGTTAGACTTACATTATTGGAAAGAATTGAAGAATCATCGGCAAAGTAGACAGTTTCACAGGTGGAAGGTCACACTATATAAAAACCATCTTATCTGAGTATATCGACGTTTCAGGGGGTGGTAACGCTGGGCGGGTGGAATTCTCGCCCCCGTCTCCCAGGGCAACCGACCTGCTTCCCCCTCCCCCCGACCCCGCCAGTGAAGGAAGGAGGGCCCCAGCGGGGGGAAGCGTCTCCCAGGGCAAGCGACGTGGTCCTCTCCTCGGGGATTCGGGATATACGATTTTTTGACTTTTAATATTGTTATTATACTCCCTCATTGTGTTGTTTAGTACTCTACCTCCTGTACACACGGGACTTACCCCAACAAGAAGGCACAACTGTTGCCACCTTTGCAGATGATACGGCTATCCTCTCTGTTGGAGATGATATAGAAGCTGCAACACGCAAACTACAGACGTCTACTACTGAGGTTTTTAATGAACCAAGATGTGGAGAATGAAGCTGAACGAATCAAAATCAGCCCACATCAACTTCACTAACCGAAAAGTCCCAATCTTGGATGTTGAGATCAATTCAAATAAAATACCGCATACTGAAGCAGTTAAATACTTGGGTTTGACACTTGACTCCAAATTAAACTGGAATAAACACAGAAAAGAAGAAAGAAGAACTTAAAATCAAGTACAGAAGGATGTATTGGCTAATGGGAAGGAATTCCCATCTCTCACTTCACAACAAATTGCTTACATATAAGCAGATCCTTCGCCCTATTTGGACCTATGGGATACAGATCTGGGGCTGTGCCAAGAAATCAAATATTAAGAAAATCCAAACCTTTCAGAATAAAATAGTTGGAAGTATAGTTGGAGCCCCTTGGTACATGCAAAACGATGATATTCATCGAGATTTGAGGATGGAGACAGTCTATAAAATTATTGCAAAATACGCAAGGAAGCATGAACATCGCCTCCACAAACACGTGAATCCGGAGATGCTCTACGTTTTGGACAACGAAGGTGAAATCCGACGTCTCAAGCGAAACAAACCACTGGATTTAGTTGTGCTGCGTGAATAGAAGTGCAATCGAACTCAGTGCTAATGCTAGCGTCTACTGGCAAACCATTTTCATTGAACTATATAGTGAGTTTGTCATTTGAGTCCGTGGTGTTGAGGCTTTAGACTTTCATTATGGGAAAGGATTGAAGAATCATCGGCAAACTAGACAGTTTCATAGGTACATTACTGTGGAAGATCGTGAATAAAGATCAGAAAATAAACTGGGCCCAACACCGACCTCTAAGGATATTCAAATTCAGCAGCATCTCGTTAGAACTGTGGCAACTGTCACAGCACGATATCAGCCAATGTTACATCACATGTTTCATGAATGTTAATTAAATGCCGGATTGCCATTGGACTCATGGATTGTGTTTTGTTCAGCGTCTATGGCAAACCATTTTCATTGAACCATCTAGTGAGTTTGTCATTTGAGTCCGTGGTGTTGAGGTCAGTTCGACTTTCATTATGGGAAAGGATTGAAGAATCATCAGCAAACTGGACAATTTCACAGGTACATTACTGTGGAAGATTGTTGATAAATATCAGAAACAAAACTGGGCCCAACACCGACCCCTAAGGATATTCAAATTCAGCAGCATCTCGTTAGAACTGTGGCAACTGGTTACAGCACGATATCAGCCAATGTTACATCACATGTTTCATGAATGTTAATTAAATGCCGGATTGCCATTGGACTCATGGATTGTGTTTTGTTCAGCGTCTATGGCAAACCATTTTCATTGAGCCATCTAGTGAGTTTGTCATTTGAGTCCGTGCTGTTGAGGCCAGTTAGACTTTCATTATGGGAAAGGATTGAAGAATCATCGGCAAACTGGACAGTTTCATAGGTACACTACTGTGGAAGATCGTTAATAAATATCAGAAACTAAACTGGGCCCAACACCGACCCCTAAGGATACTCAAATTCAGCAGCATCTCGTTAGAACTGTGGCAACTGGTTACAGCACGATATCAGCCAATGTTACATCACATGTTTCATGAAAATTAAATGCCAGATTGCCATTGGACTCATGGATTGTGTTTTGTTCAGCGTCTATGGCAAACCATTTTCATTGAGCCATCTAGTGAGTTTGTCATTTGAGTCCGTGCTGTTGAGGCCAGTTAGACTCTCATTATGGGAAAGGATTGAAGAATCATCGGCAAACTGGACTGGGCAAGTTGGACATTGCTGTGGAAGATCGTTGATAAATATCAGAAACAAAACTGAGCCCAACATCGGACCCCTAAGGATACAAATTCAGCAGCATCTCAGATGCCAGCTCTCTTTAACTGTGGCAACTGGTTACAGCACGATATCAGCCAATGTTACATCACATGTTTCATGAATGTTAATTAAATGCCGGATTGCCATTGGAGTCATGGATTCTGTTTTGTTCAGCGTCTATGGCAATCCATTTTCATTGAACCATCTAGTGAGTTTGTCATTTAAGTCCGTGCTGTTGAGGTCAGTTCGACTTTCATTATGGGAAAGGATTGAAGAATCATCAGCAAACTGGACAATTTCACAGGTACATTACCGTGGAAGATTGTTGATAAATATCAGAAACAAAACTGGGCCCAACACCGACCCCTAAGGATATTCAAATTCAGCAGCATCTCGTTAGAACTGTGGCAAGTTACAGCACGATATCAGCCAATGTTACATCACATGTTTCATGAATGTTAATTAAATGCCGGATCGCCATTGGACTCATGGATTGTGTTTTGTTCAGCGTCTATGGCAAACCATTTTCATTGAGCCATCTAGTGAGTTTGTCATTTGAGTCCGTGCTGTTGAGGTCAGTTCGACTTTCATTATTGGAAAGGATTGAAGAATCATCGGCAAACTGGACAGTTTCATAGGTACACTACTGCGGAAGATCGTTGATAAATATCGGAAACAAAACTGGGCCCAACACCGACCCCTAAGGATACTTAAATTCAGCAGCATCTCAGATGCCAGCTCTCTTTAACTGTGGCAACTGGTTACAGCACGATATCAGCCAATGTTACATCACATGTTTCATGAATGTTAATTAAATGCCAGATTGCCATTGGAGTCATGGATTGTGTTTTGTTCAGCGTCTATGGCAAACCATTTTCATTGAGCCATCTAGTGAGTTGGTCATTTGAGTCCGTGCTGTTGAGGTCACATCGACTTTCAGTATTGGAAAGGATTGAAGAATCATCAGCAAACTGGACAGTTTCGTAGGTACATTACTGTGGAAGATCGTTGATAAATATCAGAAACAAAACTGGACCCAACAACGACCCCTAAGGATATTCAAATTCATCAGCATCTCGTTAGAACTGTGGCAACTTTTACAGCACGATATCAGCCAATGTTACATCACATGTTTCATGAATGTTAATTAAATGCCGGATTGCCATTGGAGTCATGGATTGTGTTTTGTTCAGCGTCTATGGCAAACCATTTTCATTGAGCCATCTAGTGAGTTTGTCATTTGAGTCCGTGCTGTTGAGGCCAGTTAGACTTTCATTATTGGAAAGGATTGAAGAATCATCGGCAAACTGGACAATTTCATAGGTACACTACTGTGGAAGATCGTTGATAAATATCAGAAACAAAACTGGGCCCAACATCGACCCCTAAGGATACTCAAATTCAGCAACCTTATTAACAACTAAGGTTATTTTATATATGGATATATAAGGTTCAAGAATGATTATACACAAGGTTTTGGAGATAGATATAGTTATTTATTCAACAAATGTATTTATTGCTCCAAGAATTACTACGGGGGTTCCTATTAACCACGATGTGGAAAAGGTTTTGGTAATCCTTTAATATTTTTATTTTTATGAAATAGCACCGCAGGTGGTATTGGGTAAGGAGTTCGGTTAATAGGATGGATCTGGGATATTAATATCAATTTGATTTAAATACGGAAATTGAATGAACAGATTACCTGGTCGGATGAGAGCTGGGTAGAAAGTCGTAAGGAGAGGGGCTTGTCGCTAGTTTTCGTTATCTCTCCTTCCCCCCCAGTCACTCCTCGCCTCTCCTCTCGCAATTGTTCCGCTGATAGCCGA
>JAVIWC010001694.1:0-30635 GCA_031894815.1 Creontiades dilutus | reverse complement strand
ATATTCTGTGAGTGTTTTGTCCTGCCATTTCTGAACCTGTTGAGCTATATAACTGTTGGTAACCCCATCTTAGCGATCTCCGGCCGATAGCGTCGAGTTGTAGTGAATGTTGATACTGGAGTGATAGCCGATGTGGATACTTGTAGTGTAGTTAGTAGCCGATAGACGGGTTGAAGCATTCTGATAATATATAGGTAAATATTAGTCAATATTATTACTGGGGTTTATTATTCAATATTATTACTGGGGTAAATAAGTATTCTTTCACTGGGGTTTATTATTCAATTGGCTTGCGTTCATGATTTGAATCTTACTGCAGCGTTTTTAGAATTTGAAGTTTCATTGTTGCCTCGAAGGACAATAAACCATAAATGTACGAGTAGTTCAGTGGTTAGCATGTTTAATTGCTACCTAACACGGAAACGATCAACCTTTGTGTAATAATTCCCATCGTTTCACTTTCATAATTCGACGTGAAACGACGCTCCTTCTCACAAGCGTCTCGATCCGGTTTGACTGTCATCTGCCAACGATTTTAACGTTTTACAACCGAATTAAAAGTCGAAAATTATCGTCGAGGTGTAAGATTTTAATTGCGCCTCGAAAGGATCGCGTTTGAATCGCTTGATTTTTTCGCTGATCAGAGAGACGACGATTAAAAATATTTTTCTATCGTTGGACGACACGATTCGATTTTGTCAGACTGGCGATTTTCTTTTGTTACCTCAATCTGTTTACAATATGCAAGATGTCCAATTTATGTGTATTTATTTATAATTATAGGGACAAGCCCGATGTACATTCAGTACAGTAATTAACATTATGAAAAATGTCCAAATACAAGATATACAGGGAGGGAGCGGATGATGGACGACATTTTTTTTCTGTTTATCTGCATCAAAAACGTATAAAACCTCACTTTTCTAGTTCAACTCGTTTTCTAGATATAATTTTGGTTTATTATTCAATAATAAACCATTGTAATTGCTCTTGAAAAAAAAAAAATTCTAACCCTCCTTGAAAATTTCATGGTACGCCGTACGCACGATTTCTGCCAAACGGCTGGAGCAAAAAAGCTGAAATTTTCAGGAAAAATCCATGTTGGTCCGACGACGCCCCTTTAAGGGTTCAAAGTTTTGTAGCCGGCATAAATTTGCTCTCTCACTTCTCAATTTAAACCATGCCCTTTAAGGGATTGTCCAAAGTTTTGTAAAATCCCTAAACCTACCTCAAAAAAAGTCAAGGCGGCCTAAATTTGGAAGCATTTGATATGCATGAAACGCTGCAAATTCTTTCACTGGGGTTGATTATTCAATTGGCTTGCGTTCCCTAAGCTTTGGAGGTTCGTGTTTCAGGTGAAACCGATTATAGAATTTCGGGGCCACAAATATGATCAACTGCCAATCCATTTGCGTTATTTTGGTTGAGAACAGATTTACGTGCTCTATGCATTTCCTGAAATTCAATAATCGCCTAGTGATGTGAAATACGCACACTCCAAAGTTAGGATTCAAATCATGAACGCAAGCCAATTGAACTTCCAGTGAAAAATTTGCTGCGTTTTTTGAAGAATTTTCCATGAGGAATCGATTGAGCCCCTCCCCACGTCTGTAGCTCAAACCATTCCCGATATGGCATGATTTATGCTGCAAATTCTTTCACTGGGGTTTATTATTCAATGATTCATGATTTGAATTTGACCATACCGTTAGAAAGCTGATTAAATTTTCAAGTTTTCCTAAAGTTTGACAAGTTCCAGCTCGTTTTATGGAAGCGCAGTAAAAATAAAAGTAATTCAGAAACTGGCAACTTTTTTTTTAATTTTCAATGTTTGAATTGCATTTGCGGTCCTTAGGGATTCGTTTATGATTATGAACGTGCATTGGACGTAAAGGAAATGTCACGCTGAATCCGAAAATGTGGCCAAAAGTAGAAAAAAATTGTTTTGATGTGGAGACACGTGGGTTTTTATGTCAAAAAACGTGTTTTTTCTGATGAAAACCTTTAACAAAAATATATTTAGAGAAATTGTTGAGATGTAAAAGTGCGGTTGGCGCGGTTTTACTACATTTTTGATGCAGATTAACATAAAAAAAATCGTCACTAATCCGCTTACACCCTTTATAACAAAACAAAAATTAAAAAAAACATTATGGACGCCAGTACGCTTGTCGAAAATTAGTTACTTAATTTAGGGCTGCTATAGGGTCGAAGAGTTCGAAAAACCTTACAGCAGTATCTTTATTAAAACTATTCATTTTGTTTCCAATTCGACAAGTTATATTTGAAAGGAATCTAAGAGTTGGGACAGTGCTAAAGAACATCCGTGATTACTACTCGTTTTCTAATTCAACTACCCAAAATCTCACTTTTTTCTGCCTCTTCGAAATATTGTTATTCGAACGATTTTTCAAAAATTTCAGTTCCAATCCATTTTAACAACTAATGTAAAATTTGGTGGAAGGATTGATTTAGGATTTTTTTTTTTTAATGCGAACATCCACCTTAAATAAACACCGCCTAAATTAGATAGAACAACGCAAATTCTTTCACTGGGGTTTATTATTCATTTGGCTTGCGTTCATGATTTGAATTTGTACTAAGCTTTGGAGTGTGCGTGTTTCACAGGTGATAGAGCGATTATTGAATTTCATGAGATATGCATTAAGCACATAAAACGGTTCTCAACCAAAATACCTATTTGGATTGATCAGTTGATCATATTTGTGTGCCTCCTGAGTTCCATAATAATGGACTATGAATTTAATTCGGATTTTCAATTGTTTCAGAAACGCTGAAAGTTTGAAGGGACTCACCGTCAAACGCTATGGAGCGTAAGTATGATATTAAATATTTCAACCTCTTAGGGCACCTGTATAATATAGAAAACTGGATTCTCCTGTTCCTACTTCTGTCAGTTCAAAAACACGGAAAAAGAATGTTGAAGTCAGGCCAAAAGCTAATTTTATTATCATTTAAATGATTAACAATAGTACAATCCAGTTTTAGCGACCGTAACCCGACAAAGTGCCCCTGCCCCCCCTCTGCTCAACACTCCTTCAACTAACCTTCTGGTGGGCTCCTCCCGCCCTTTGTTATCCTGGCATCACCACTTTTCTGTCCGCCTAAGGGGTTCATTCGTGTTCCTCCTTGGTAAGCACTAGCCTCTCTGGTGCTTGGTCCAGCTGGGCTGTTGACGTCTGCATATATACGGTCTTCTGCTCGTTAACCCTCAGCCGCTCAATCTTTTGCGGCTCTCTCAAACTCCTGGAAAGCTCTGGACAGAGCTGCAATCATCCTCTCCAGTATTTCAACATCGTCAGCATATGCCAGGTGCTGCGTCATCTGATGGAATATTGTACCTCCTGGGATTGTACGATTATTATCACTAGTGGCTGAATTATAACAAAGGATGACCTTTTTTGGTTTCCAAGAGCCTCTCTGAGGATGGGCAGAAGCTGCGTGTTTGTTACGCGTGTGGCTCATGTTGCGCTTCCAATCACAACAACCGATAATGCAAGCATTAGCTTCCAACATGTTATCATTATCCGTTCATTAGTGGCTATACAACAAGGGATGACCTGTTTTTTTTGCAGAGCCTCTCCGAGGATGGGCAGAAGCTGCGTGTTTGTTACGCGTGTGGCTCATGTTGCGCTTCCAATCACAACAACTTATAATGCAAGCATTAGCTTCCAACATGTTATCATAATCCGTTCATTATTATCACTAGTGGCTATACAACAAGGGATGACCTGTTTTTTTTTGCAGAGCCTCTCGGAGGATGGGCAGAAGACAGGATTTGCTACGTGTGCGGCTCGTCCTGCGCTCCTACGCACACTCTGCGCTCCACTCCCGGTCCTCGCCCGGACGATCCTTACTTCCCGTTCCTGGAGGGCCACGAACCTCCTCTCGGATGTCGTCGGATCAACGACCCTCTCCCCTACGTCAGGGCCTGCTACCTCTGCTACACCCTCCTCACTCAGGTAAAGTCAATGAAAACAACATGTACCCATTAGCGAATATTCAATAACATTCATTTAAAAAACTGGTGCTGGTGAAAAAAACCCCATAACCCAGAGGTCCGTGGATCAAAACCACGCTCTGCTACCATGAAATAGTGTGGGAATTGTCTATGATATCTAACACTTATTTCTACCCCAAAAACCTAATTTACTATTTCAATAATTTAAATGATTATGCATGCTGTGGATTTTTTATACATCCTTGTTACCATTATGAGGAAGGTGTGTGATGTATGTAACGTTTTCTTCGTGTCTTTGATTTAATGAATTACTATCTTTCATGCAGCAATGGGACCGATACCAGAAGGACAACACTCCTCACAATCGGAGACTCTATTGGCTGAAGAGGGTGGACAATGGGCCCTACGCTGGCGCTGAAATGGGCACTCAGGAGTACGCTAATGACGTCCTGGGGATCACCCCCACTCCTGTCTACCCACCAAGGTGAGTACTCATCAAATACAGGTTAAAAATATGATGGTTAAGGCCAGGAACCCCAGTTAACTGAAATACTGGGGAGAATGCTGCTGAAATGGGCACTCAGGAGTACCCAATGATGGCCTGGGGATCACCCCCACTCCTGTCTACCCACCAAGGTGAGTACTCATCAAATACAGGTTCCTTTCTTGATGTGAAAAGGTAATAGTTATGGAGTAGAACCCCAGTTAACTGAAATACTGGGCAGAATGCTGCTGAAATGGGCACTCAGGAGTACGCTAATGACGTCCTGGCTATCATCCCCACTCATGTCTACCCACCAAGGTGAGTACTCATCAAATACAGGTTCCTTTCTTGATGTCAAAAGGTAGTAGTTATGGAGTAGAACCCCAGTTAACTGAAATACAGGGGAGAATGCTGCTGAAATGGGCACTCAGGAGTACGCTAATGACGTCCTGGGGATCACCCCCACTCCTGTCTACCCACCAAGGTGAGTACTCGTCAAATACAGGTTCCTTTCTTGATGTAAAAAGGTAATAGTTATGGAGTAGAACCCCAGTTAACTGAAATACAGGGGAGAATGCTGCTGAAATGGGCACTCAGGAGTACGCTAATGACGTCCTGGGGATCACCCCCACTCCTGTCTACCCACCAAGGTGAGTACTCATCAAATACAGGTTCCTTTCTTGATGTTAAAAAGTAATAGTTATGGAGTAGAACCCCAGTTAACTGAAATACATTGGAGAATGCTGCTGAAATGGGCACTCAGGAGTACGCAATGATGGAATGGGGATCACCCCCACTCCTGTCTACCCACCAAGGTGAGTGCTCGTCAAATACAGGTTCCTTTCTTGATGTAAAAAGGTAATAGTTATGGAGTAGAACCCCAGTTAACTGAAATACAGGGGAGAATGCTGCTGAAATGGGCACTCAGGAGTACGCTAATGACGTCCTGGGGATCACCCCCACTCCTGTCTACCCACCAAGGTGAGTACTCGTCAAATACAGGTTCCTTTCTTGATGTAAAAAGGTAATAGTTATGGAGTAGAACCCCAGTTAACTGAAATACAGGGGAGAATGCTGCTGAAATGGGCACTCAGGAGTACGCTAATGACGTCCTGGGGATCACCCCCACTCCTGTCTACCCACCAAGGTGAGTACTCGTCAAATAAGCGCGGTAGAACTCCAGTTAACTGAAATAGATGGTCTATCGCTTTACCCCCAAAATGGCTCCCCGTAACAGATAAATAATTATATGCTCTTTTCAACGTTATCCTGAATTGTAAATTTAATTCGTGATTTAACGAAGCTCTGGTCATTCTAGTGATGTAAGGTCTTGAAGCCTTCCTTCAGTAAAGGTAGATTTACGGAAGGTCGTAAGGCCACCGTTGAGGAACGCGCTATCACTAATCCCAACTGACCTCTTACGAATGAGATGAAACAAGAATTCAAAATTGGAATCAAAACAGTTATCAACCTTTATAAACGTATAATTGGGAGAAAAAAACAATTGATTAGCGAATGTCGCCTTCGGTTGGTTATCGGAGTTAACCTTTTTTTCGGGACGGGGAAAGAAGGGTCGGATAGGTTATCTGCCCGGTTAAATATGAAGAAAGGTCAAACTACCGGGGAGAAGATTCTGTCGTGTTTTCGAACGTTTGAATCTGAGAGTAGTGGCCGCAGATGATGCGTTTAGTATCCAGTAATTTCCAGTTGAGGATAGTAAACGCTGTTCGTTTTTCCCTGTTTTTGGATACAAGTATCTGCAAAATAGTATCCACAAAACCAGTGTGGTTGCACAATATGGGGGCTAACCTGTTACAGACAGATCGAAAGAGTCCACACCCAACAAAATAGAGCTCATCTTTGTCCTATTTTGGTTTATTATTCAATAATAAACAATTGTAATCGCTCTTGAAAAAAACAAAATTCTAACCCCCCCCCCCCCCCATTCCATGGTTTACGTTTCAAAGGGTGTAAATCCAAATCTGCAATAATCATTTTTCCGTCCGTCCACCGTTCGCACGTTTTCTCCCAAACGGCTCGAGCAAAAAATTTGAAATTTTCAGGAAAAATCCATGTTGGTCCGACAACGCCCCAATTCTTGAGCCAGCTCTCTCACTTAATTTAAAGTGCCCTTTAAGGGTTGTCAAAGTTTTGTAAAATCCCTAAAAACCTCAAAAAAAAAGTCAAGGCGGCCTAAATTTGGACTTTTTTTTAAGAACTTTCCATGAGGAATCGAATGAGCCCCTCCGCAGGTCCGTAGCTCAAACCATTCCCGATGTATGGCTCGATTTATGGTGCCAACATTTGCGATATTTTGGTTTATTATTGTTTTTGTTTCGATTGCAGTAACCTAGTGATGTAGTGAACGTGGATACTGGAGTGAACTCCTAAAAGGCTTTGTAGCCGATACACGGGTTGAAGCATTCTGATAACCATAAAAAAACGCTGCAAATTCTTTCACTGGGGTTTATTATTCAATTGGCTTGCGTTCATGATTTGAATTTCCACTCAAGCTTTGGAGTGTGCGTGTTTCACAGGTGATAGAGCGATTATTGAATTTCAGGAGGCACACAAATATGATCAACTGATCAATCCAAATAGGTATTTTGGTTGAGAACAGATTTACGTGCTCTATGCATATCTCCTGAAATTCAATAATCGCTCTATCACCTGTGAAACACGCACACTCCAAAGCTTAGTAGAAATTCAAATCATGAACGCAAGCCAATTGAATAATAAACCCCATTGAAAGAATTTGCAGCGTTTTCTTGATAAATGCCTTGGGGGCAGTACTAAAGTTTTTGACTGGGGAAATTCTTTAGTACTGCCCCCCAAATTCTCCGAAACGATTTTATTTGGGTATGATTGCACTGAACACAGTTTTGAATCACAAGGAATAGAAGAGGAGATCCTGAAGTTTCTAAAAACCACCCAGAATATAGGAAACTAAGTTATTATAGTGAAATTATGTCTTTCTGAAAGTGGGGGGCAGTACTAAAGATCACGCCAAGTTATTGTTATGTTTATATATATTTTTCCTTTTTACATAAACCCTGTTGACAGGAGCATAGGGGCATCTGCTCCAAAATTTCTCCTTTATTCCCTTTGGCTCCTAGAGGAGGGGCCTCAACGAATTTACGCCACTCATCTCGATTCTGGCTCAATTTGACAACCTCGTTCCATGTTTTGCCAACTTCTTTAATTTCTTCCTCAACGGATCGTCTCCAGGGCTCCACTGTGTACGATTTATTTATTTATTCATTTAGATGCTATTGGTGCTAAAATTGTTTTGTTTTCCCTTTGTTCAGGGATAGCGGGATGGTGCCCATGGACGAAGGACCCTGTCCGCCGCCCGGCGCCAGCGGTGCCATTTGCCCTCCGAGCGGCGTCATCGGACCGCCTCCGGTCCTCGACCTACGACAAAGCCCTCTCACGTCGGCGCCCAATGGTGCCGGCAACAACTCGAATCCAGGTAAAGTAAACTTAGCAAACCCCCAATAGTGAGAAATCTAGGGGATGGGATATAATAGTTACCCCTTCCAAGCCCTGAAGTGCTAACCCTGCAATACACAGATGATACTCCATGATGTTACAAACCTTCAATCATTCGGATTGATATTTATTTACCGTAAAATCAGTAATACAGGATGCCCTGTCTATATATATATTGCAACTGAAAAATCAAATACACTTCATCTAGCAATTTTTACATATCAATATTTACACTTTCAAGAGGGTATTTACAGCAAAATCACAGCCCTTTATTATATAGGTCAATTAATTAGCACTGAGTTCGATTGCACTTCTATTCACGCAGCACAACTAAATCCAGTGGTTTGTTTCGCTTGAGACGTCGGATTTCAACTTCGTTGTCCAAAGAGAGACTCCGGTTTCTCGTTCCTTCCCATGTAGCCAATATTTCGCAATAATTTCATAGATGTCTTCATCCTCACATTCGATGAATACTTGATTTTAAGTTCAAAGGGCTCTTCTCAGTATTTTATTCTGAAAGGTTTGGATTTTCTTATTTGATTTCTTCTTTTCTATCTGTTTATTCCAGTTTAATTTGGAGAGAGATGTCAAACCCAAGTATTAACTTCTGCTTGATTTTAAGTTCTTCTTTTCTGTGTGTTTATTCCAGTTTAATTTGGAGTCAAGTTCAAACCCAAGTATTTAACTGCTCGCGGTATTGATCTCAATTGATCTCAACGTCCAAGATTGGGACTTTTCGGTTAGTGAAGTTGATGTGGGTTGATTTTGATTCGTTCAGCTTCATTCTTCACATCTTGGTCCACTTAGAAACCTCAGTAGTTTGCATGTTGCAGCTTCTGTATCATCTCCAACAGAGAGGATAGCCGTATCATCCGCAAAGGTGGCAACAGTTGTGCCTTCTTGTTGGGGTAAGTCCCGCGTGTACAGGAGGTAGAGTACTGGCCCTAAGACACTCCCCTGCGGGACTCCCACTTTTATGGGCTCCAAGCCATTGGTCATCTTGCTTCACCCTATCCCGTCTATATGGGCTCATTAAGGAATTACAACCTGATGATAGTTTTTGGCAGAGGAACAAAAACACGTTTATTTTAGAACAATACAGAATAAAAACCACTTCACTGCCAGACTTGTGTTGTAAACCATTGTAATCGCTCTTGAAAAAAAATTGTAACCAAAAGTTCATGGCTTACGTTTCAAAGGGTGTAGAATCCAAATCTGCAATAAAAAATTTTCCGTACGCCGTACGCACGATTTCTCCCAAATGTCTGAAGCAAAATATCTGAAATTTTCAAGAAAAATCCATGTTGGTCCGACGACGGCCCAATTCTTGAGCCAGCTCTCTCACTTAATTTAAAGTGCCCTTTAAGGGTTGTCGAAGTTTTGTAAAATCCCTAAAAAACTCAAAACAGTCAAGGTGGTCTAAATTTGGACTTTTTTGAAGAACTTTCCATGAGGAATCGAATGAGCCCCTCCCGAGGTCCGTAGGTCAAACCATTCCCGATGTATGGCCCGAGTTATGGTGCCAACATTCGCGTTATTTTGGTTTATTATTGTTTTTGTTTTGATATCAGTAACCTGGTGATGTAGTGAACGTGGATACTGGAGTGCACTCCTAAAAGGGTTTACAGCCGATACACGGATTGAAGCATTCTGATATGCATGAAACGCTGCAAATTCTTCCACTGGGGTTTATTATTCAATTGGCTTACGTTCATGATTTGAATTTCTACTAAGCTTTGGATTTTCCGAGTGATAGAGCGATTATTGAATTTCAGAAGGCACACGAATATGATCAACTGATCAATCCAAATAGATATTTTGGTTGAGAACAGATTTACGGGCTCTATGCATATCTCCTGAAATTCAATAACCGCTCTATCACTTGTGAAACACGCACACTCCAAAGCTTAGTAGAAATTCAAATCATGAACGCAAGCCAATTGAATAATAAACCCCAGTGAAAGAATTTGCAGCGTTTTTTTATTAGAAAATTACTGGTGAGCACCAAATTGGTGCTCAGCAAAATGTTCACCCCTGGGCCAGTAAGTACCAAAGTGGTACTCAAGAGTTTTTGGGTCCCTGAGACCATGATTTCGTCAAAAGGTCAAAATAAGCCCCCCCATCAAAATATCATTTTTCAAAAGTGTTTCTTCGAAAATTTCCAAAAATAAAATTTGTTGGCCTGAGCACAACCCTCAGCCTACGTAGCCGAGGCAGTCAACGTCTTAATGAACGATCTTAATGACTACATTTATGAATAATGTTGATTTGTTTTACAGTTTTATTACCGAATTTAATTTTAATTGTTTTTATTGTTATTTAGGCAGCTACACGAGCAGTACGGGGACTACGGGTACGGACATCCTCGACTTGTCGATGCCAGACAAAAATTCCAATACCCAGGTAACTTGAAAATGAATCGATTTTTCTTGAAATTAATGATTTAGCTCAAAGATGAATCTACTGCATCGAAATCATTCGTATTTTGGTTTATTATTCAATAATAAACCATTGTAATCGCTCTTGAAAAAAAAAATTCTAACCCCCCTGAAAATTTCATGGTTTACGTTTCAAAGGGTGTAGAATCCGAATCTGCAATAAAAATGTTTTCCGTCCGTCCGCCGTACGCACGATATCTCCGAAACGGCTGGAGCAAAAGATCTGAAATTTTCAGGAAAAGTCCATCTTGGTCCGACGACGCCCCAATCCTTGAGCCAGCTCTCTCACTCAATTTAAAGTGCCCTTTAAGGGCTGTAAAGTTTTGTAAAATCCCTGAAAACCTCAAAACAAGTCGAATCGGCCTAAATATTCACCTATTTCAAGAACATACCATGAGGAATCGAATGAGACCTTTCCCCACGTCCGTAGGTCAAACCATTCCCGATGTATGGCCCGATTTATGGTGCCAACATTTGCGTTATTTTGGTTTATTATTGTTTTTGTTTTGATTACAGTACCTAGTGATGTAGTGTACGTGGATACTGGAGTGAACTCCTAAAAGGCTTTATAGCCGATACACAGGTTGGAGTATTCTGCTAACCATTCAAAAAAACGCTGCAAATTCTTTCCAAATAGGTGTTTTGGATGAGAACCGATTTACGTGCTCTATGCATATCTCCTGAAATTCAATAATCGCTCTATCACCTGTAAAACACGCACAAAATCGCGCTGCAAATTCTTTCACTGGCCAATTGAATAAGCTTAGTAAGATTCAAATCATGAACGCAAGCCAATTGAATAATAAACCCCATTAATAATATTGAATAATATTTACCTATATATTATCAGCGTTTCATGCATATCAGAATGCTTCAACCCGTGTATCGGGTATAAACTATGTACAAGTATCCACATCGGCTATCACTCCAGTATCCACATTCACTACAACTCGACGCTATCGGCTGGACATCACTAGGTTACAAACAAACAATAATAAACCCAAAACCGCAAATGTTGGCGCCATAAATCGGGCCATACATCGGGAATGGTTTGACCTACAGACCTGGGGAGGGGCTCATTCGATTCCTGACGGTATGTTCTTCAAATAAGTTTACATTCATGCCGCTTGGACTTGTTTTGAGGTTTTTATGGATTTTACAAAACTTTGACAGCCCTTGAAGGGCACTTTAAATTGAGTGAGGGAGCTGGCTCAAGAATTGGGGCGTCGTCGGACCAAGATTGATTTTTCCTGAAAATTTCAGATTTTTCGCTCCAGCCGTTTCGGAGATATCGTGCGTACGGCGGACGGACGGAAAATTTTTCATTGCAGATTCGGATTCTACACCCTTTGAAACGTAAACCATGAAATTTTCTTGGGGGGGGGGGTTAGAATTTTTTTTCCAGAGCGATTAGAATGGTTTATTATTGAATAATAAACCAAAATTGGAATTTATCAAGAGTTTTGGATTTTGGGATATTAAGTGTTATTAAAGCGATTATTTCATTAAAGTTCTGTGAGTGCCAACATGAACTTGTTCAAATTTCGATTTGAATCAAAGAATTCTTAAATTGGTAAATTTTGGTTTTATTTTTTCATTTTTAGGTTTGTTACGTCTGCGGAGAGGAGCATAGAAGAGGAAGTTTGACGCATATAGGTGAGGAGCCATTTTTTTTTGTTTAGCAGTTGCCACAGTTTGAACGTTCATATCTTTGTACATCATCCTGGATATAGCTTTTCCCAGCCAAATTAATACTTTTCCCAACCAAATTAATACTTTCCCTACCAAATTGATCTTAAAAAGTTAAGGAAATAGAACAGCTCAAAGCTTGCAATGCAACGAATAATAATGTAGGTATATTATGTTATAATACAAATTATTGGTAGTTTATCATCTTATCTGAAGTTTATTTTTAGTGTAGGTATATTAATTGTATAAACATACTAGTTTAATGGCCCTGCTACGCATGTTAAAAAGAAATAGGTGAATAACACAATTTTTTTTTTCGTGATTTATTAATTGCGACTGAAAAATCAAATACATTTCATCTAGCAATTTTACATATCAATAAAGGTACACTCCAAGAGGGTAGGTTTACAGCAAAATCTAGCCCTTTATTATATAGCTCAATTAATTAGCACTGAGTTCGATTGCACTTCTATTCACGCAGCACAACTAAATCCAGTGGTTTGTTTCGCTTGAGACGTCGGATTTCACCTTCGTTGTCCAAAACGTAGAGCATCTCCGGGTTCACGTGTTTGTGGAGGCGATGTTCATGCTTCCTTGCGTATTTTGCAATAATTTCATAGACTGTCTCCATCCTCAAATCTCGATGAATATCATCGTTTCGCATGTACCAAGGGGCTCCAACTATACTTCTCAGTATTTTATTCTGAAAGGTTTGGATTTTCTTAATATTTGATTTCTTGGCACAGCCCCAGATCTGTATCCTATAGGTCCAAATAGGGCGAAGGATCTGCTTATATATAAGCAGTTTGTTGTGAAGAGAGAGATGGGAATTCCTTCCCATTAGCCAATACATCCTTCTGTACTTGATTTTAAGTTCTTCTTTCTTCTTTTCTATGTGTTTATTCCAGTTTAATTTGGAGTCAAGTGTCAAACCCAAGTATTTAACTGCTTCAGTAAGCGGTATTTTATTCGAATTGATCTCAACATCCAAGATTGGGACTTTTCGGTTAGTGAAGTTGATGTGGGCTGATTTTGATTCGTTCAGCTTCATTCTCCACATCTTGGTCCATTTACAAACCTCAGTAGTAGACGTCTGTAGTTTGCGTGTTGCAGCTTCTATATCATCTCCAACAGAGAGGATAGCCGTATCATCTGCAAAGGTGGCAACAGTTGTGCCTTCTTGTTGGGGTAAGTCCTGTGTGTACAGGAGGTAGAGTACTAAACAACACAATGAGGGAGTATAATAACAATATTAAAAGTCAAAAAATCGTATATCCCAAATCCCCGAGGAGAGGACCACGTCGCTTGCCCTGGGAGACGCTTCCCCCCCCCCTCCCCCTCCCCCGCTTCCTTCACTGGCGGGGTCGGGGGAGGGGGAGCAGGTCGGTTGCCCTGGGAGACGGGGGCGAGAATTCCACCCGCCCAGCGTTACCACCCCCTGAAACGTCGATATACTCTGATAAGCTCGTCTTTATATAGTGTGATATTCAGTGAAGGGGTTGCCCAGCCACTGCTGCGGGTAGTTTGAGCAAAACTTCTAACACGAAATTTGAACAATCTGTGGGGACAATGTACCTACGGCTCCTGAAACTGTTTCTCCGAGGACTTGATCTCGGGTAGAATGAAAGAGATATCCTCTAACTGCCGTCTTAATCTTGGCAAAAGCGTACTGGATGATAAACTACCAAAATTTTTTCTGCCAATAATTTTTATTATAAAATAATATATACCTACATTCATTATTTGTTGGATTGCAAGCTTTGCGGCGTTCTATTTCCTTAATCTTGGTTTATATTATTCAATAATGAACCATTGTAATCGCTTTTGAAAAAAAAAATTCTAACCCCCTGAAAATTTCATGGTTTACGTTTCAAAGGGTGTAGAATCTGAATCTGCAATAAAAAAATTTTCCGTCCGTCCGTACGCCGTACGCACGATATCTCCGAAACGGTTGGAGCAAAAAATCTGAAGTTTTCAGGAAAAATCCATCTTGGCCCGACGACGCCCCAATTCTTGCCAGCTCTCTCACTCAACTTGAAGTGCCCTTTAAGGGCTGTCAAAGTTTTGTAAAATGTGGTAAAAACCTCAAAAAAACCGGCCCTAAATTTCCTCGACTTTTTTGAAGAACTTCCACATAGGAATCGAATGAGTTCATCTGGTATTCAAACCATTAATGATATTAAACACGTAAGGAGGGCATTACAGGATATGCACGTGGCCACTCAAAAACACTGCGTATACGATCATGCAGCCAAAGATCAAAATAAAGGTGTGAGAAAAAATTCTAAAAAATAGAAAAATTGATTCTTTTGATAGTTTTAGGCAATGGATATGTTAAATGGTGGAATTTCTAAATGAGTCCCAAGAAAGTCAGCTGATGTGGCCCACAAAAAAAACTGTGTGCAAAAATTCTTAACTGTGTCATTACCGGAAGCAAGATAACAGAACCACAGATTGGGCCCCAAAGGATGGAACTTGCCTCTGCTTCACGGAGTTCAAATATTAGTTGTTTCCATCTGTTATTGTTTTATTCAAGTTGATTTTACTAAAAAGAAAAATCCGTAACTAGCTCCATACATCATTCTGGATATTGAGGGTTCACGGCAACTCCCACACATTTTTGAAGAACTTTCCGCATGTCAATAGAATGAGCGGATCGGTCTAACTAAGTAGTTCTAATAGAAATCGCTGAAGAGGCAGATTCGTGTAACGTCGTCAAGGTAAATTATCGTCACAGCTTTGATGAGCGACATCCCACGTCGTAATGTTTTTCGAGAAAAATACGTTTTTTTGTATAAAATATCTTCATTATTCGATTAAAATAGGCAGTCTGGTTGTAAAAAGCACAGACGTACAGGTGCAAGTTTCGTAGGAAGGTCGTTTTTTGGCTCTTCTGACAAGTCGCCGAAATGACGATGTGGGGAGTTGCCGTGAGACCCTCGATATAGCTTTAAGATGAGTTTTGAAAGCTCCCTGGACTCAATCATATATCAAATATATGATTGGATGTATCAATCAATCGAGGGAGAGCTACGTAAATCATTCTGGATATAGCTTTAAGATGAATATTGGGAGCTCCTCACCTAAATAAGCCGCAAGGCTCACACAGCTAATCAGGGTTGCTCTATGACGCCTGTGGCACTATCAATTGTGACTTATTCTATATTTCATAGCGTTTTAAACGAACGAGTCTGTTAATTCGACTGTTTCGCAGGAGCTCGCCCAACTCCGAATCAACCGTTTTTCCCGTCGCTGATGCTTCACAGTCGTCCGGCAAGGAGTCGTCCGATGGATTCAGCCGGGAGGGTTTTGGCCTGTCAAGCCTGCACGCAGCATCTCCTCCACCAGTGGCAGGCAAGTATCTACTACTTGTAGTTATAGTCCAGTCATATTAGACAATTTTTTTGCCAAACATTGCAAAAAGTACTGTAAACTCCCTTATTGAATATGTTGTTAAGGTTCACCCAGATAGTACGAATCTAGATTTGCAGGCCTGAAAACCGCGAGCGACGGGAGTTACAGCCGAAAAACCACGAAATTTTCGCACTGTTTTCAGTTTTTCGCAAAAAAGTCACCAAAGGAGCCTTTTGATGAAAAAAGACTCTTATCCTTCGTTAAACTAGATGAAATTTGCTACAATTTGAGACGTAACTGGGCTCTGTAGCTCCATTAAGGTAACGGTACCGGTAGTGGCCACAGTTAAGAATTTTTTCCTTTAGTTTTGACAATTGTGGGCCAACAGTAGTACTGACTTTCTTCAGGACTCATTTAGAATATAGCCCGACTCTTCCCTAACATATCCCTTGCCTAAAACTATCAAAAGAACAATTTTTTTTATTTTTTATTAATTTTTTCTCACACCTTTATTTTGATCTAGTAGTGGCCACATCAAATTACGAAATTTCCAGTAGTGGCCACGTGCATGTCTCAGTAGTGGCCACTTGACATTTTGCCCTTCTTACGTGTTTAATATCATTAAATTCAATACCAGATGAACAAAATTGATTCTATCCAGTAGAAGCTCTAGGATACAGCCCAACAAACGAGGAAACTAGGGACGGTCATATTGAGAAGTTTACCACAATTTCCCATGATGCTCTGCGCACTCCTAGTTCAACCTCTGACTACAAGATGACATGAGCTGTACCTCCTGCAAGTTTGAAGCCACTAGGAGACCGGGAATCCTTATTTCTCAAATATAAACTTTAAAATGGCCACTACTGGAGCAGTGGCCACTACCGGTGGCGTTATTAGTTCCAGAGATACAGCTCTGTAAATATTGACAAATTTTTCCAAAAAGTGAAAATTTTAACTTTTGGTCTATTTTCGACCGATATATTGGCGTAAATAGTCATTCTACAGTAAACTCGTGAGGAATGAAGTTGTAGGACATTCAATTACCTTCATTTTTATACCATCGGGGGACCTGTATCTATCGTAGATTTTTTTTAACTTACAGAAAACCAAAATAAGTAGAAATGCGGTTCAAGGAAAAGTTGAAAAATGTTGAATTCTATGTGTAAACTATGTAATTAGGTAGGTAGTGAAACATTTCGCATACATAAAATTTAAAAAATTTGGACTTTTTTTGAAAAACTTTCCATGAGGAATCGAATGAGCCCTTCCCCTGGTCTGTAGCTCAAACCATTCCCGATGTATGGCCCGATTTATCGTGCCAACATTTGCGTTATTTTGGTTTATTATTGTTTTTGTTTTGATTACAGTAACCTAGTGATGTAGTGAACGTGGATACTGGAGTGAACTCCTAAAAGGATTTATAGCCGATACACGGGTTGGAGTATTCTGATAACTATTTAAAAAAAAAGCTGCAAATTCTTTCACTGGGGTTTATTATTCAATTGGCTTGCGTTCATGATTTGAATTCCTAGTAAGCTTTGGAGTGTGCGTGTTTCACAGGTGATAGAGCGATTATTGAATTTCAGGAGGCACACAAATATGATCAACTGATCAATCCAAATAGGTATTTTGGTTGAGAACCGATTTACGTGCTCTATGCATATCTCCTGAAATTCGGCAATCGCTCTATCACCTGTGAAACGCAGACTCCATAGCTTAGTAGAAATTCAAATCATGAATAAAGCCGATTGAATAATAAACCCCAGTGAAAGAATTTGCTGCGTTTTTCACGTTTTTTCGATAATATGGTCTAATAAAAAAAAAAAAAATATCAGTGTTCATAATTAGTTTTTCAAGTCTGATCATATAGAAACCGGACCCTGCCCATACTTTCATCGATAAGCAAAACTTTTTGTAAAAACAAGAAATTCCCAGTTAGTGCTGTTCTGTAGCACAATGTCATGGTTGTCTGATATCTATGAACTGTACAAACTATATTTTGTCCCAATATTATAAAATAAGTTTTCACCATTTTTAATTAATTAGAAGTTACGTTATTTTTTGCAGGTTTACCAATCTCAAGGCATCGGCCACACCGAGCGCAACTACACGCTGAGGAAACGCGCTCCCCCCGCGACGGACTCGTTCGTTTGCTACACCTGTTCCTTGGAGTATCCTCCATCTTCCGCTAGAGTTACCTACGCCGGTAAAGAACTTCATTTGAAATATTTCAAAAAATGTAAAAATGGTAGCTACTTCAAGGTTTGGCGAAAAAAAACCTCCCCGATTTCAATAGGCATTTGCAAAAAGAATAAGAAACGTACAGAACAATTACTTAGCCAGGGTGTCCCGAACTTAGTGTAAAAAAAAAAATTGGGTGAAACTACATGGAAAATGGAGTAAATCGCCGCCAACAGCGATTTTTTTTCTCAACCCGTTGCTGAGATATGCTATTTTCAAGAGTTTTTTCAAAAAATCGCGTTTTTCGCCATTAAAACGCTTTTTTCTCGGCAATTTCCCAACATTTTTGCACATTTGACCAAATTTTCGGAATCTGCGTTAAATTTCCTATAAGATGAAGTTACTTTGATTTCCAAAACGCATCTTCCTAACACCGAAATTTTCAATCAAAGATGAACATTTTTCGCAAAGTGAAATTTTTCAAAAACTTGGAACGCTTGGCGTGACCACAAAAATAATTTTTTTCGTTGTCAAATTTGATAAAAACTTCTCCCACTTCTAAGCTTCCCAACGGCGTCTCAACCATTTAATTCTGATTGGAATTGACGGAGAAATTAAAGTTCGAATGCCAGAAAACGTGTAGTTCGTTTTAACGTAAGTTGGTAGGTGACGTACGATATGGGCCACAGAAACTGTAAACTGTAACTTCCAGATACTGTAAAAAATTAAAAATTGAGAATTGTGATAAATGTGTAAAAAAAATTTTGTTTCCAAAATGTTTTTTCCAGGTACTGTAAAAAATTAAAAATTGAGAATTGTGATAAATGTGTAAAAAAAATTTTGGAAACAAAATGAACCTCTTCTTACAGGAAATTTAACGCCCAATTCGAACCTGTGGTTGAATGCCGGAAAACATTAATTGAAATCGAGAAAAATCAGTTTCTGTGGCCCATATCGTACTTCACCTACCAACTTACGTTAAAACGAACTACACGTTTTCTGGCATTCGAACTTTAATTTCTCCGTCAATTCCAATCAGAATTAAATGGTTGAGACGCCGTTGGAAAGCTTAGAAATGGGAGAAGTTTTTATCAAATTTGACAACGAAAAAAATTATTTTTGTGGTCACGCCAAGCGTTCCAAGTCTTTGAAAAATTTCACTTTGCGAAAAATGTTCATCTTTGATTGAAAATTTCGGTGTTTGGAAGATGCGTTTTGGAAATCAAAGTAACTTCATCTTATAGGAAATTTAACGCAGATTCCGAAAATTTGGTCAAATGTGCAAAAATGTTGGGAAATTGCCGAGAAAAAAGCGTTTTAATGGCGAAAAACGCGATTTTTTGAAAAAACTCTTAAAATTAGCATATCTCAGCAACGGGTTGAGAAAAAAAATCGCGGTTGGCGGCGATTTACTCCATTTTCCATGTAGTTTCACCCAATTTTTTTTTTACACTGAGTGCGGGACACCCTGTATTTGTGAATAGCCTGTACAGGGTGTACAATTTGGTTCAGGTAGCCTGTACTTGGGTGTCCAAGAACACTTGGTACTAAGGTGCTAGGATAGGATAGCTTAAAATTTTTTTGCGAGGATCTCAAATATCATACTTTGCGTACTCCGCGCAATCGCGCAACCATGCGCAAGGGACACTAACTTTCTTATTTTAAATGGGAACTCCAATTTTTATTGCACATTCGGATTCAACCCAAACTTTCATGAAAATTTGATCCTTCAACCAATTTTTTTACTGCGCGTAACCAGTTCAGCAAGCACGCAAAGTTGCGCAACCGCTCATCTGTAACTTTGCGATTCCGTGTCGATTTCATGGATAAATCCCAGTTTAAAGACGAAAAAACGTTGAGCACGATGTACAACAGCTTAGGAGGAATTGCAGAGGTGAAAGGAGCAAAAATATTGAACACCTAACACAGCAAAGAACGAAACTATGGTTAGGAGTTGGACAAACTGGCCCTTGATGTTTTTATATTTAATTTTCATCTTTCTTCGTTCCGCAGGTCCGAACCCGGAAGGCGCCACTTACTACCCATTCATCGCTCGTCTCGAAAAACCACCTCGCTCCAAACCAATTTCTCCTACGAATCAAGTCGAGGTAATTTTTTTTTTTTTTTTTCTTTTTAGAACAAGACCAGGTATAAGTAATGCAGTAGGTATGCAATTTTTTGCTGGAAACTTAAGACCCCAATGTGGGTTTAAAAAAACCCGTGTATGGGGAATGCGAGTCCAGCCTTGCGAAAAATCATAAAATCATAGAAGGGTAATTCAAAAGAGTAGTAGAACAAAAACAAAGAATAAGAAGAAGGTGAAAACGGAAAATTTCCGCGTCCTCTGCACCGATAAACATGTGAATAGAAATAAAGAACTGAATGCAGCTTGGTAAATCACATGCAACTTGCAAACACGATCACTCAAAGAAAGAAAGAAAAAAAAACAGAAACTAGGGACTCTTCATGAAAATGATTCTGATAATATCATATTATTGTTATACATTGTTTAATATGCTGATAAGCTTACTTACAATATTATTTTCGTTTTTTATTAGAAATTTTTTAATTAGCAGCATTCTGGAACTCATTTTAGAATCGAGTAAAGTTATTTTAAAGTGATTAGGTAATTCATTGAATAATTTAACGCCTAAAAATGAATAATGCCTCTGACCAGCCACAGTGTATTTTCTAGGAACGGGAAAACAACATAGACCACTCCCTCTCGTGGTTTTCGTAGATTGCGAGAAATCGTGACTATTTTTAAGAATTAAAAAAATAGCTTCTTTGATGTATAAAAGAGACAGGTTAATCACTTCTAATTTGGCAAATAAAAATTGATTTTGATTGTATGAGTATGGGGTTTTGGTTGTATGAGCATGGGGGGGGGGGGGGGCCACTCGAAACCGATAATCAATTAAACCGATAATCAAATCACTATTATCACAAATCAGTATTTTCAATGATAGCCACTTTAAATTAATGAAGTGAACTGTCACTGTTAATTCAAATGAAAATAATAAGGAATAATCAATCAATAATCAAATCACTACTATCACTAATCAATAGTTTCACTGATTTCCAATAATAGCCAGGTTCCGAATATGAAATGAACTGCAGGAATTATCTCATTTAAATGAAAAGCGATAATCAATCAATAAACAACTGTAATCAATAATCTAATCACATTTATAACCAATCGATAGTTTCACTGATTTCCAATTATAGCCAATTTCCAAATATGAAATGAACTGTAGGAATAATGTAATGGAAATAAGAAACGATAATCGATCAATAATTAAATTATTATCACTAATCACTAGTATAATTAATTTTCTATTATGGCCAATTTTCAGCTGTACGAACAATTAAATAGGAATGAAAATCGGTAATCAATGACTAATCAATTGTAACCAATAATCAAATCACTATTATCACTAACCACTAAAAAAGCGATAATCAATCAATAATCAACTGTGAGCAATAAACAAATCATCATTATCGCTAATCACTACTGTCACTGATTTCAAAATTGTGGCCAATTTCCAAACATGAGATGAACTGTAAAAATCATCAAAGGGAAATCAAAAGATACTATCAATCAACTGTGATCAGTAATCAAATCAGTGTTATCACTCATTACTACTATAATCAATTTTCAGTTAAACCCAATTTGCATAAAATGAATTATCAAATGGAACACAAAAGCGATAATCAATCAATAATCAACTTTAATCGATCGAATCACTACAAATCACTTACAAATCAATAATTACACTGATTTCCTATAATAGTCAATTTCCAAATTTGAAATGAATATTCATGGGGATATCAAAAGCGATAATCATTTAATGATAAACTGTAATCAGTAATCAAATCACTATGATCACTAATCCAAATCCATTTCCAAATATAGCCGATTTCCAATGAAACGGAAATTTCAAATTGGACAGCAAAAATCAATCAATAATCAAATCACTGTTATCACAAATTGATAGTATCATTGGTTTCTAATTTAGCCGATATCAACGCTATTATCACTAATTTCCGATTGTATCCAATTTCCAAGTATGAGATGAACTTTATGATCAACCAAGTGGAAATTAAAAGCGATAACCAACTGTAATTAATGATCAAATCACTACTGATTCCAACCAACATTTTCACTAATTTCACTAGTATAAAACGAACTGTACGATTATTCAAATAGAAACAAAAATCTGTTATCAATCAATAATAAACTTCAATCAATAATGAAATCGCTATTAGCACTAATTTCTAATGCTTGTTTTGTGTAAAAAACGCTGCAAATTCGTTTACTGTGGTTTATTATTCAGTTGGCTTGCGTTCATGATTTGAATTTCCACTAAGCTTTGGAGTGTTTCACAGGTGATAGAACGATTATTGAATTTCAGGAGGCACACAAATATGATCAACTGATCAATCCGAATAGGTTGAATTAGGTTGAGAACTGATTTACATGCTCTATGCATATCTCCTGAAATTCAATGATCGCTCTATCCTGTGAAACACGCACACTCCAAAGCTTAGTAGAAATTCAAATCATGAACGCAAGCCAATCGAATAATAAACCCCAGTGAAGGAATTTGCAGCGTTTTTTATGGTTATCAGAATGCTTCAACCCGTGTATTGGCTACAAAGCCTTTTAGGTGTTCACTCCAGTATCCACATTACTACATCACTAGGTTACTGATATCAAAACAAAAACAATAATAAACCAAAATAACGCGAATGTTGGCACCATAAATCGGGCCATAGTTCGAGAATGGTTTGACCTACGGACCTGGGCAGGGGCTCGTTCGATTCCTCGTGGAGTGTTCTTCAAAAAGAGTACAAATTTAGGCCGCCTTGACTTTTTTTGAGGTTTTTAGGGATTTTACAAAACTTTGACAGCCCTTAAAGGGCACTTTAAATTGAGTGAGAGAGCTGGCTCAAGAATTGGGGACCAACATGGGTTTTTCCTGAAAATGTTAGCTTTTTTGCTTCAGCCGTTTGGGAGAAATTGTGCGTACGGCGTACGGACGGACGGAAAATTGTTTATTGCAGATTCGGATTCTACACCCTTTGAAACGTAAACCATGAAATTCTCAGGGGGGGTTAGCAATAAACCAAAAGCCCTGAAAATAAGGCTAACAGCTTTAATTAATGAAATTATCAAATTAGAGCAATTTCTGCATGATGTAAAGACAGAGTTGGTTTGCTGGGTTGTATGGTATGTGATGTGTTGATTTCTACGTATTTTTTCTACGTCTATTTCTACTGGTTTTGTTTATTCCGCAGGTGTGCTCGATATGCTTCAAGTCAATACCGCAGAAGCACCAGGGTTACACGGGGCTGCCAACCTCCGCTCCGCCCGTGTCGACGCCGCCTTCGCATCCGCCTCAACAGCTGTCGCAGCCCAACAACAAGTCGCCTGACATTCGGTTTCGGCCGTACGAAATGTCGAAGCCTTCCACCCCCAAACAGGTAACTAACTTAGATAGATTCAAGATTCAAAATGCACTGCTTTTAAGAGCGATACATGTGAAGTTTCATGCAGGTTAATGCAAGAACATAATAGGGATTTTCCAACCGCTTACTCCGAGCTACACCAGTGGAAGAGCGCTGCTGCACTAACGAGGTAGCAGGATGAGGCGTTTTCCAACCGCCGCCAGTGTAACTTCGGGGCAACTTGCACTGAATTCCAACCAGCCAGGGAACTTGCTCAGGACTCCCCCAGGGTACTCCAGCCTGAGGTCGGAGTAACTGAGCAGGAAACCTAGGGTAACCTCTTCAAAAGTCTAACCTTCCTCATTCCATTTTTCGTTTTCGTGCGGTTGTTTCCTACTTATTCCTGCTTATTTTCGATGGAGTTTCTGGAATTAATTGGAGATATTTCGTCCTCATCCTCGAGCGAAAGCTCTTAGTCGGACTCTGAGTTCCTAGACATTGTAGCCGAGGAGCTAATTGATCGAGAAGTTCTCAGAAATAGATTGTATTTCGAAATAATTGTCGAGCAGAATGACGCCAACGATTTTTACGGCCATTTCAGGTAACAGAACACTTAACAGTATAATAACACCAACAGACTAGCTTAAGTGAAAATCAAGGAACGTTTGACAGATGCCGCGCGAGATGAGGAAGGTTTCACGCTCGAGGGTTATCCTCCCGTAAGGTTGCTCTGGGACTTTCATTTTCCAACCCAGCGTAATTCCGTGTGTACACCGCAGTGGTCCCCAGCAGCAAGTGCCCCACACTGCCTGCTCGTAGCAGGTTGGTTGGAAAATCCCTATTAATTCAATAGAAGCGTGGTCCAGTAACTGGCGAGTCAAAGTGAATCCCTCCAAATCAACTCTTGTAAAATTTACATACCGTCGGAATTTAACATACCACCAAATAACCATGAATGGAACAAACATACCTGAGGCTGACAACGTCAAATATTTAGGTCTGACACTCGACAAGAAGCTCATCTGGCACGAACATCTCAATGAAACTATCAAGGATGTACGTTCTTATGCCTCTACTCCCTAGCGCTGCCCTAACTCTCCACACAAAGCAATTGATATATCTCTCTCTTATCAGGCCTATTTGGCAATATGGATGCCAGATCTGGGGATCAGCCTCAGATAGCCAAATAAAAAACGCCACGAATTCTTTCACTGTGGTTTATTATTCAATTGGCTTGCGTTCATGATTTGAATTTATACTAAGCTTTGGAGTGTGCGTGTTTCACAGGTGATATAGCTATTATTGAATTTCTGGAGGCACACAAAAATGATCAACTGATCAATCCAAATAGGTATTCAGGTTGAGGACAGATTTACGTGCTCTATGCATATCTCCTGAGATTCAATAATCGCTCTATCACCTAATAAAACGCACGCACACTCCAAATCTTAGTAGGTTTGATTCAAATCATGAATGCAAGACAAATGAATAATAAATCCCAGTGAAAGAATTTGCAGCGTTACGAATTACGAAAATTTTTTATTGCAGATTTGAGTTCTACACCCTTTGAAACGTAAACCATGAAATGGGGGGGTTAGAAATTATTTTCAAGAGCGATTACAATGGTTTATTATTAATAATAAACCAAAAGTATTTGGTATTTTGTACAACCTTCTCCGATATAAGTTTTCTTTAGATCTCATCGTTTTATTTACGAATATCATTATTTCATTGATTATAATGATTTTTTTTCTCTCTTTCAGACTCCCCCCGCGACGCCGACGAGCAAAGACGACGGTTCCGTCGTCTCGCAGCCTCCCAACCCCGGGACGTTGTCGTCAGCCCATCCCACCTACGTTTGCCCGTCCTGCTGTCAAATGACGTCACGGTCCGAGACCGAATGGGTCCCCACTGCCCCTGAAGGTGAGTTTTTGAATATTTTTATGTCTCTTAACTCGGGGTTCATTTGTCTTCTGTCATTAATTTACTTACTACGGTAAATTGGGCTGTGAATACGCAGTTTCTTAAATGACCAAGTTTCGCTTAAATTTGCAAGGAGCAAAATAAGCTAAAAAGTGGATTTTCACCGTTCTTTCTCTGGTCACACAGTGATTTAGGTTTTTTAGTCGTGTGCCAGACCTATTATTAAATTTATTTGTGAATTTTGAATGGAATTATAGTTTTGTTTCACGTTCCCAGGTATCAATTCCCACGCGATGCATTTCCCCTGTCTGAGACCGCTTCTGTCGACGGCGGAAGCTGTGGATTCAACAGGACGCCTCCTCATTTGCTCCAAGTGTTTGGGAAAACTGGCGTCACAGTGGGACCTGATGGAGGCGGATCGAGTTCCTTTAGAGTCCAGAAGGTAACGTCACTGTTATCCATTGACAAGAGATGAGAGTTGTGCCGGTAGGGCAACAATTTTAATGATTTCTTAGTCTACAGTTTCAGTTCCCAGGAAATAGAACCCAGAACCCAATTCTAAAAGGCCTGTAAAGTTCCATTTCTGTACAGTCACACACCCACATGGCAGATCGAGTTCCTTTATAGTCCAGAAGGTAACGTCACTGTTATCCATTGATAAGAGATGAGAGTTGTGTCAGTAGGGTGACAATTTTAATGATTTCTTAGTCTATAGTTTCAGTTCCCAGGAAATAGAACCCAGAACCCAATTCTAAAAGGGCTGTAAAGTTCGATTTTTGTACAGTAGTCACACACATACACAGCAGATCGAGTTCCTTTAGAGTCCAGAAGGTAACGTCACTGTTATCCATTGAGAAGAGATGAGAGTTGTGTCGGTAGGGCGTCAATTTATTGATTTCTTAGTCCATAGTTTCAGTTCCCAGGAAATAGAACCCAGAACCCAATTCTAAAAGGGCTGTAAAGTTCAATTTTTGTACAGTAGTCATTCACAAACATAGCAGATCGAGTTCCTTTAGATTCCAGAAGGTAACGCCACTGTTATCCATTGACAAGAGATGAGAGTTGTGTCCAAACACCAACAATTTATTAATCTTTTAACCCTTAGCAGTCAAACCCTGGGTCTAAGCCCCGCGAAGTTGTTTTTACTGTATAGAGCGTTTATTTGTTAATATATCAACTAGTTACAACTGAGGTAATATACAGGCAACTATCTACATATTTACTTCACATGAATTCCGCAATATTTGTAGTCCATTGACAATACACCACATTTCAGCTTCCCATCAGCATCCAAGGTCCAATGGCTTGGTCCTTTTCAGGCGTCAGTTTACTTGGGAGTTGTCGAGAAGCCTAATGGCTTCTGGGTTGGTATGAGCAAGAAGCCTCTTTTCGTAGTTCCTTGCGTATCTTTTAATGACATCGGTGACTCTTTCAATTTTGAGGTCCTTGTGGAGGTCATCATTACGAATGTACCATGGAGCATTCACAATGCTGTGTAGTACCATATTTTGGAATGTTGAACCATTTTCAAGTTACTTTTAGCTGTGCGTCACCATTGCTGAATACCGTAGGTACAGATAGGCATAAGTACTGTTTTGTATAACAGTAATTTATCGTGCAAACTTGAGTTGTGAATGCCGGCCCAACAGACATTAGGCTTCTGCTATTATTAGGATACCCCTCCAGGTTTTGCTAGCAATCTGTCACTAAGCTAGAATTCTGGTGTTTACCTGGCAATGGCGATTCATCAACCCCGACCACCATACCATACAATACTTGGTTTTTCCATTCTACTGACAATCCATGCTCGAAGCCCTAGAAGGTAACGCCACTGTTATCTGTTGGGATGAGATGTGACAGTCCTGGTAGTTCTCGGGAACGACTCCAATAGTCACAGTGACTTGGAATAGCCGTTACAGAATCCTTCTAAAGTTCCCTTAAGTACTGTAAAGTAGTCACACAAACAAGAAAGATCATGTTACTTCAGACTCCAGAAGGTAACACTACTGTTATCCATTCAGGAGAGACGACAGTTGTGACATTGAAGATCCCATTTCTGCAACTTTTTCCAAAAATCGTGTTAGATGCTGTCAAATTTCAGGAAGACTTAATTAAAACAGCTTTTCAGTGTTGAGGTCAACTTTGGCGAATTTATTTGAAGGAGAAATTCCAATTTCAAGACGAAAAAACGTTAAGCACGTTCTAAAACAGTTAACGAGGAATCCGAGGGATATTTTTATTGTATTAATATTATTTTTTGTAATGGTGCTACAAGCCACCAGCTGTTTTCGCCTCCTAGACAATCTCTCTTAAACGCATTCAATCCTCTTTTTCAATTTCCATCCTCAAAGTCACTAAGCGACTTTTTTCTTTTTTAGAGGTTGGTGGAAAATGCATTACTGGACTGAAAGTGATGGGGTGACTTCTTTCTTCTTTTAGGACTATCCCAGGACTGCTTTTTGGCATTACTTGGGGACAGTTCTGTTTTGGTTTATTATTCAATGATAAACCATTGTAATCGCTCTTTAAAAAAAATGCTAACGCCCCCTGAAAATTTCATGGTTTACGTTTCAAAGGGTGTAGAATCCGAATCTGCAATAAAAATTGTCCGTCCGTCCGCCATACGCACGGTATCTCCCAAACGGCTGGAGCAAAAAATCTGAATCTGCAGGAAAAATCCTGGAAATGTTGGTCTGACAACGCCCCAATTCTTTAGCCAGCGCTCACTTAATTTAAAGTGCCCTTTAAGGGTTGTCAAAGTTTTATAAAATCCCTAAAAACCTCAAAAAAAGTCAAGGCGGCCTAAATTTGGTGTTTTTTTTTTTTTTATTTTTTTTGTTTTGATCGCAGTAACCTAGTGATGTAGTGAATGTGGATACTGGAGTGAACTCCTAAAAGACACTGTAGCCAATACAGGGGTTGAAGCATTCTGATATGCATGAAACGCTGCAAATTCTTTCACTGGGGTTAATTATTCAATCATGATTTGAATTTCTACTAAGCTTTGGAGTGTGCGTGTTTCACAGTGATAGAGCGATTATCGAATTTCAGGAGATATGCATAGACCACTTAAATCTGTTCTCAACCAAAATACCTATTTGGATTGATCATTTGATCATATTTGTGCGCCTCCTGAAATTCAATAATCGCTCTATCACCTGTGATACACGCACACTCCACAGCTTAGTAGTAATTCAAATCATGAATCATTGAATAATAAGCCCCAGTTTCGCTTACTTTCAAGAACTAGTTCTTTTTACTAACTCATGAGCGGATCGCCCATCTCTACTCTTAACTACCGCACTGCCGCTGACATCTCCATGCATTAGTTCCCCACCGTCATCTCAATTCCGTCTTTTTGAATGGCCAGGGAGAGGGGTCTCAATTCCATCCACTTCGTAATTCTCCTCATCGCCTGGTTTACCTTATACTGAACGAACCCCAACGTACAAGCCGCGACACTATCACATCATCCGCGTACCCTGCCAGGAACGCACCACCTTATTCCCCATCAGTGTTGTTTTACTCCATTTTCAGTACATTAAGTCTGTGTATTTCAATTGCGCTATGAAATACGTAAAAGAGTTCGATATTGTTTGTTTCCGACAGGTACGAACTACCTCAAGCCTGCGCCAACGGGACTATCATGGCAACCCCGCCGCAACCCCAGGGCTCCTCCATCTACTGTTACCTTTGCGGCCTCCATTCCGACCTCACCCTCGCCCGCGTTCTCTATTCGACCCCTCAGGTGAGTTTAAACTGAGAAAGATAATTTATTTTCAACTCAGTCCAAACTGGGGACAAAGATTCGTTTAATTTTAAACTAGGTTTAAGGGCCACTTTCACCGACCAGTTTAACGTGCCGTTTAGGCTAAGGCCGTGTCTTACGTGGAGAACAAACGCGGCGACGCAAGCGAGCGAGCGACGCGATTTTGACGAATCGCGTACGATTCCAAAACGTGTGTCTTACGTGAGGTTACACATTGCGTTAGTCGCCAAAGCGGGATACGCCACATTTACAGATTCCTCCAGTGTAATTTTATACCAGTTTTATTCTATATTCGGCAAAATTCCTTCTTTTTCCTAGTTTTAACTAAGTACTAATGAAATCAGTCGAATCATTTGGCATGACAAGTGAAACACAACAGGCAAGAAGTCACAATCGTGGATCTGACTCGGTAATTTCTCTCTGGAACAACTTTTGTCAATATTTTACTGGGAATTTATCAGGTAATTGAACGTTGTATTCATTTACAAGAAATAGTTTGATAAATGGTGTTTTAACTTACTTGAAAAACTTTTCTCTTTTGCTACAGCATCCCAAGCTAGGTCTGCGAGGCTCCTGTTTTTATAATATATCTCCTTTTTGGTTCCACAAAACTTCTCTTTTTTACACTTCCGATATTATTGCTTCCATGATAAACATTTAAAGCAAGCCACGAAGGCAATAATTGACTAAAAAAGCAATTTCAAAGACGAATGAAGAATGTCAGGTTAACCTACAAAAACGTAAAAAAATAATAACGCGATTACGCGATTGTGCGACAAATTTCAAACCGATTTGAAAATCAAACCACGCGATGCGAAAGTATTACTTGTGACAAAGCACGACTACCAAGCGTAAGACACTTCCATAGATTGTATTGTTTGATCGTGCTAACAGATCGCGTTGGTCGCTCACATTCATTTTCCACGTAAGATACTGCAAGCGTTAAGCTCCACTTGATCGTCTGGCTCTTTTTACTTCAATTATTCTCATCTCATTTTGTCGTTTTACAGGGAAGGAACGCACGTATTTCCCCGCCCTCCTCCGTCACCAAAGCGCTTCGAACACGGAACAGCTGCGAGAAGATGGCTCCGCTCTCGGTCTGCACCTTTTGTTACCATAGCGTCCTCGCTCGGTGGCGTCGCGCCGGTGAGTATTCAACGAACCCTATTAGAGGTGTGTAAACCCAGGTCACCTGAGGTAGTAGACGACCTGCAGGTCACTCAGTCCAAAGACAAGGTCAGTAGACCTGAATCAGACAGTAGATTGAATGCGCCACCTGCAGTTCTCTTTGTGAATGAATGGGACCTGCAGTTTGTCTTCTCCATTCTGAGACAGCCACCACTACTACCCCTATCTCGTGGCATGACCGTCAACTAACTTCTAATATCTTCAGTTATCCGTCAGAATTTGGTAATGACAGTCATCTACGGTTCATTTCCCTACTCCCAAGTTATTTTTCGAGTCCTCTGCAGATTTTCTTATAAATACCTACTAATTAAATATAATCGACTCTGTGATGTTTGTTTAATAGCTTTTATCTCACTGATTAATCTCATTAACAACAGAAATCTGACTTATAGCATTAGCAAACTGAATTAAACCGTTAGCAAACTGAATTAACCCTTTCGCAATTAGAATTAAACCTTTTGCAAATGCAGATATGGAGGTAAAGCTTATTGCATTTTAATTGCGAAAGGGTTAATTCAATTTGCTAAGAGTTTAATTAAGTTTGCTAAAATTTAATTCAGTTTGCTAATGATATATACAGGGTAACATACAACGGATACGTAAAGAAAATTTTCTTCTGTTAATTGCCAAAAAAATGTAGTAAACCCGCAACGACTTTTAACCTTAACCCACTTAATTTTT
>JAVIWC010001693.1:0-30054 GCA_031894815.1 Creontiades dilutus | reverse complement strand
GTCTACAACGCAAAATGCGAGTGGAATTCTTGATTTTGGAGACAAAAAAATTTTCACATTCCGAAAGTGAAAACAATGCTACCGCTACCTTAGTAGACTCGGAAGTAATTATTGATTACTCTCGTTATTCGATTACTTTTACGAATACTTTTGTAATAGCAAATGTGATCGTAAAAGTATTCGTTAATCAGGAGGCCCATCTCTGGTGCCCCCCCCCCCCCCCAAGCTTCATGACGTGACCCCCCCCCCCAAGGTTAATATTGCACCCCCCCAAACTTCATATTGCACCCCCCCAAGCTTCATAACACACCCCCCCCCAAGCTTCATATACCCCCCCCCCCCCTTGGGAAACCCTGCCACTAACCGTATAATAACTAATGATAAATAAATAACCCTATAATAATAAATAATAATCACACCATCAAAGGAAACAGTTGATTGAGTGATCTGATTTACGAAACAGTCACAGCAGAACGGAAAGAGAGAAGAAAAACAGCAGGGAAAAGAGAAGGTGGATGGTATGGTAGCCAAGTGATGGTATAGTGCATACGTGTATGCACATTGTGGGAATACCTATAGAATATATAGGTACAGATCGTTTTTCCCCGCGGAGGTACACACTCAACCAAAAATAGGGTTAAACTCATAGGTAGTTTGCGCTCACACTAGTCCATATTTGCACATTTGGAATAGAATATATACGTGCATGAATACATATTTAAGAACGTATATGCACATTATTGTAGGGAGTGAATATACTCATAATAGTTAGAATATATACAAGTTGGAATGATCAGGGAACTATTTTCGATATGCTGCCTGTTCCGAAGTGTTATGAGTGTGTGTTCAACTACGGATAATCGTTGAACTCATAGGTAGTCTAAGCTACAATCACACTAACATAATACAACTTACAACAACAACAACAACTATAATACAACACTACATAATAAAACTTTAAGAACAAAGATGCTTCGAGAGAAAATAGGATTACTATCAGAGTAAAGAAAAACGTTTGGTTTTTTTCCTACGAATTTGGTCTGAGGAAAGTCTGAAACGGATTTGTATCATGTTATTTATTCCTCTCGTGCTTAGCTGGTACTACAACCTCCACTAGACCAATTATAATCTATTACCTATCCTTATATTGATCAATCATCGCATGGGACTTCCTAAACATGCGGCACCTACCTAATCTCAGCGTATATGATTTTTGATTAGAGATTTTGTAGGAAAATACTTGGTACTTACCAATCCATGAAGATTCGTGTTCAGAATAGATGGAAGATGAAGATGGAAGGCTTTTTTCGCGAACGCGGCACGGAGTAGACTGCCGGAGACGCGCGCCCGAACACAGACAGGAGAGAACTGGTCGAGGCCTGCCGCTCTCCTGTACGAGCCGGCCGGCGCACTATGTATTATTTTGCCAATCTGGGAGGTCAAAAATGAGAAATATGAAGTTCGTATTTAGGGTTATCCAGTATAATATGTGTGGAGTATAAGGTCCAACGGTGTTGAAAACGATGCGGACTTTTAAACGTCGACCCGGGAACTGAAGACCAGCTCAAACATGAGTGTTTTATTGACCCCGGTAAGTAACTCGCAAAGGCGTGAAAAGCAGTCGTCTTCAAGTTGTTCCTGCGAGTGGATGTGGATCGCAGTTTCGACCCCGATATTTTTCGTCACCTCCATACCTCTCAGGTAAGTGAAAAAATACGTTGTTATTTTTTTTAAATGGATTTTTAGCTTGTAATCAATATTCTTTTTTTAGTTAAAAATAGCGGTTTTTTGTTGTTAATCCTTCCACGTTTTGGAGAATAACTTTTGGATTCCAAGAGATGCCTTCGAAAATCAAATATTCCTAGACTTTTGGGGACCTATAGAAGACAAAACAACAAAAAAATTTTGCGTATCGTTGCGTCTCCGGTAGAAATCGTCGAAAATGTAATGTAAACTCGTTTTTTTCAGGATGCTTTCACACGAGAATTTATTCAGAGTCTGGAAGGCCGGCAAAAGGAGCGATGCGTTTGAGAACCTTTTCAGATACATTCTGAACTCCCTTGAAGGCCAGCAATCCGATGAAGAACTGTAAGACTATTGTGATTCATAAAAAAGTGACTGTTGAGGCAATGTGAGACTACTATGTTATTGTGATTTCTTATAAAGACGTTTATACAATTCAGTAACTTTAATTTTTTGTTGTACTACACATTTCCAATCGGATTACCAACCCGGAACTACTGGGATCAGGTATTGTCCTGCAACCTCGAGTATTAAAGTAATTTAGTTAATTAAGTTAATTAGAAAATGGACGACACCCCACATGCTCATATTGAACAAAAAGGAAATTTTTGAGTTTTTGGGACTCCCAAATTTGGATTTTGGAACACAGGGTGCCGGATGATTAGGTTCAGATCTATTCAGAACAAAAAAAAAAAAAAAAAAAAAAAAAAAAACATGATTAACAACAACCCAAAAGTCTACTTTGACCAAAAATGATGTTTTCGAGTTTCTGGACAACCTGAATTTGGATTTTGGAATCCTGGAGGCCAGAAAATCGGCTTGAGACGTGTTCAAATCGATTCAGCACCCAAAAAAACATGAAAAATGATACCCCACATGCCCATAAAGACCAAAAACGGTGTTTTCGAGTTTTTGGACCACCCAAATTTGGATTTTGGGCCGAAAAACGCTGTTTTTGCAATGCGCACGTGCTTAGGGAGGCCAAATTTGAATTCTACGCGTCTCAAAACATAAAACTCCAAGATTTCAGAAGAATACCACACTTTTTCGATTTTTGACCTCCCAGATCGGGAAAATAATTCACTGTGCGGCGGAGGGATACTAGGGTGTGGCCCCGGCGCCCGAAAACTTCGTGTTTCCGAAGCCCAAGTTTTCAGGAGCCCAAAAACTTCGAAAACACTTACTTTTTGGCGCAACTTCACAAAAAACACTTTGAAATAAACTTGAAAACAGACTACCATGTCTTACTCATCAAAAATATAGGAACTACTTTCGTAATAGCAATAATTCCCTCGAAAAAATAGACTAAAAATAACGTTTTTCGTAAATGTGCTGGCCCATTTGAACGATCACTGGGTAACAATGATACTGATCATATTCCCAAAGACATTAAGTGGTTTACATAGCGTGTACGGTAAGAATGTGATCCTAATTAAAATTTATTTGATAGTGTTAAACCGTTCGATCTCGACTTCCCTCCACATTGAAGCAAAACCGGACCACTAGAACCTGAGGGACTGATGGTAGAGTTGGGTGATAATTAATTAATTAATTACTCTCCGTAATTAATTACTTTTTTTAATTACCATTACACTTCTTCGTGGTTACAACTCATTTACCAATTTTTTATTTGGAGGACGAGTAACAACTCTTTTTCAATTAGTGATTGTAATTAGTGTAACTGATTCCAGAGTAATTAATGCAATTTGGGGTAAAAATTAGTTTTTTGGAGGTACCAATTTCTGTAATCGGAGTAATTAAAGTACTTGCGAGTAATCAATTACTTTTGAGTAATTTAATTAAGTACCTGTGACTAATTTAATTACGAAAAATTCCAAATTGGGTTTTAGTTGTGCCCCGAAGCGCCGCAGCCTGTCAACCCATGGTTGCATCCCCTGGGTGGACATATGGGTAAAAAATAGGATTTTCGAGGCCTTCAAAGATACGTGCGCGTGGGTATGTGATGTAGTTTTCGAAATAATTTTTGACGTAGGTTCGAATGGGCGGGGTCACACCCATATTCCACACCCATGGGTGCATGGTTGCTATGCGGGAAAACAGATTTTAAAAAATCGGTTTTTGCTTTCGAGTCTACCAAGGTAGCGGAAGCATTGTTTTCACTTTCGGAATGTGAAAATTTTTTTGTCTCCAAAATCAAAAATTCCACTCGAGTTTTCGCGTTTTAGACCTTTCTGAACAATTTTGGTTCCGTGTCTGTCTGTGTGTCTGTCTCTCAGCAAATCCTTGTTACGGGCAAAACTACACGAAGTTATTGTCCGATTTTGATGAAGTTTTCAGGGATTGTGCGGGTTGGGGTGTAGATGGTCCCCTATACGTTTTCGAGTTAGTTGACTTTTAAGATTTTTTCGTGTTTTCGACCTTAGGTCACTAGAACAGTCGTAACTCCAGCGTTTTTGAAGTATTTGCAAATCTAAGGATGCCGTTGAAAAGAGTAATGGATTTTCCATCGTTTTACCAGTGATTTTTTAAAGAAAACTAAAGGGTGAAAAATGAGCCTGAAAAGTAAATTTTGTCAAATTTTGAAAAAATCAATTTTTTTAATGGCTCATTAGCCTCTCTTACTTTTAATAATACGTTTGACCCTGTAAGCCTAAAAAATGCGCAAACGCCTCAGCTTTTCAATGGTGTAATTAGTTTTTATTTTTAAAAGGACCTTTTTTTAGAAAATTAAGATTTTATATAAAAAAAAAAAAAACGCATGTTTTTTGTCATACGATGGTCACCCTGTATTTTCTGTTAAACTGGTCATTCACTTATTTCGCCAGACTTATTACATACTGTTGCGTAGGTACCTGTTCCATTGATTTTTTTTTTGTCTTCAGTTCGGACAAGTTCCGGATTCCCATTGATGAGTGGACCACTTTGGGCGGAAACAATCGAATTCTCCCCAGCCACTAATGAGATCAACCACCACAAGAAAACTCGGACGGATTAAAGTGAAACGATTCGAACACTGCACCCGAAAAACCAGTTCGAACGCCGAATCGAGAGGCGTCAGGCGCTTCTCGAAAAAACTCAGGAAACTAATTACATTTCTTTAGGCCAAGACCTCCACCTGAGTTGGTTTGGACACATGTTTCCTTTTTTCATCCCCTTGCCGCCCCCCCCCCCCCATTTCAAACAATTTACCGAGGGGGCTACTTTTTGAAGCGAGTTGTAACACATTGCGCCCTTCTCCTTCGTTCCGACCGACCGACCGTTTATAACAACTTCTCCCTTTCTGTTGACAAAAACTCGGAGTTTCCTCGAGGTTCGTTATAAGTTTTTCCCCCACCACTCGAAACCCTTCGCCGGGAGTTTAGGGAAAAACGTACAACCGAGAGAGGCGGACTCGTTTCAATTAACCAACTTAATACCGTTGCACGGGGGCCCCGGGGGGCGGTACAAGAGCGTTTTTGCGTGCGATAGGGACCTCTTCGTTTTTACCCCTGTTTTAACTCCGGGGACCCACCTGCCTTCGCATAAATTCGAAAAGCCCTCTTGTTTTCTAGACAAATGAGTTTACTTCAGCGGTGCCTGCCCCGTCATTGCCCTTATCTGCCATCTGCATTTTGCGCCCACGCGTAGCCCGCAAGCGGACTGACGCTGCGATATCCAAGGCCTCGGCCCCTCCCCTGCCGTATATTCGTTATCTCGGGTGCCAACAGGCATCGAATTATTCTAGCTCCACTCAACTCATCTCTACGAACCATCAAATATTACTAATTGGAATTTTATTCCCTGCTGGTGCCATGAGCAGTAGGCAGTGTCTCATCATGAATTCGAGACACATGTTGTCATTACAGTGACGTTGTTTTGGGAGAATGTAATCTATCTAATTGAAACCTTACATGCTCCGGCATCATTGATAGGCTGAAAGGCACAAAATTAAAAATAATTAGTGATCTAGCCTACGCATATATTTTTCGCAAAATCCAAATTCCATTGGATCGTCTAATAATCCATTTAATGGGAAGTACTCTCTACCGGCACAGATACGCATTGATATCATGTTCACTCTGTGGGGCTGACCTTGAATAGATGACGCACGTTAATCATTCCATTCCCATCTTGAAAAATATTTCTAATTTGCCCATCCTAATATCCATATTTTTGTTTTGCAAGGCTGTTGGATATCCAATACATACCATACAGATATTTGTACAAAAGACAAATTCCTCCAATGTTTCGAATTCCGCAGAATGGAAGCACGAATTTTCACAAGCACCATGAAGTGTTTTGGTTTTAAAACCTGTTAATTATATCACTGCAGTTTCTTTGAATTCTGCTACTTCGTGGTTTACGTTTCCAATAAATGGTACGTAAGAAACTGGCTAGAAACTGATGTGTATTTCGAAAAACGAGAAAATTTTATTCTGTTATTCGCACCTGACTTTTTTGAAATCGCACTTGATTATTTTGAAACAGTAGTGCCCGAACAGCAAATCTCTCCTGTCTGGTACGTGACCGGTAAAATTTTCAAAAAAATACTAATACCGAATTTGCTATCACTCAACTTTTTTTGCTTCGCCACCTACGTCTTTAATTTTTTTCGATGTCCACCAGAAATTCGATTGTTTCGATCGTTTGTACGTAAACGAAGAAGAACGTGTCCATCGAAAATGTTCCCCAGCCACAGCGACAACTGTGGGAAGAGCGAATCGCAACCAAACCACCAATGATTTAGATTTACTCCACAGAGTACTTGAGAAATGGCCATTTGATTGCCCCTACGAGTTTTATCAGGAACATGTCATTAGTAACTGCTGCGCAAGCGCTACTCTCACAAATTTCGATGCCATGATCTTCATCGTATTTACTCAATAATAGCTTTTGAGCTGGTGTAAACTTACAGTTTATCAAGTACAATTTTCTCACTGCAAACTAATAGACTTCTCTCAAGACTGGAGGAAAGTAAGTACAAAAGAGACGACATTTGTCGTCTTAAATTTTACACACCATCTTAATTTACTATTCCCCTAAACATAGGGACTAGGAATGGAATGCTTTAGGATTTGATAAAACACTAGGAAGCTTGAACCCCTCCCCCTAATCCCCTTCCCAATTTACTCTGACAGAGGGCCTTTTGAGGCCTGATGGGCTGCACCATTCGTATTTTCAATAATCAATATTGGTATTAATCCCACTTTTTAAATTTTAGTACCAATAAATTAAGGGTTTGTTGATTGGCAAGGGCGATATTTTTATCCTCACGCTCATTCATATTCTCGCTCTGTTTTTCATTATATAATATATCAATGAACTGTAAATTGGTGTTACGGTTACCAGGAAATGGGACGTCCAACTATTCGGACTTTTTATATTCTATTGAGAATAATAACCGAAATGAAAGTCCAACAAATTTGACCCCCTCGGGAGGAACAACTAGAACTACTAGATCGCGTCTAGAACACGACGGGTAGAAGGGAAGAAAAACATATTCCGCAAGGGAAATGCTACGTGATGTTAGCCAGGAGTGTGAGGGTAGCGCCGGGACCCTCCATTACGAATTCTTATCTTGTTCATATAAAACCTCCCACAACCCCAGCTCTTCAGAATGCCGACATATTTCACGGAGAACTGCTTTTTCCCCCTTTAGAAAAACCCTTATGGAAAACTGATTCTCCAAACGAAGGGAAGGGGAACCTCAGTTTAGGCCCCGGTTATTGCGAGCTCTGCAAGGAAAAAGGTGTGCGAGCACAGCACTGCGCAGACATACACAAAAGAGGGCGATAACAAGATTTTTGAATTGCCAGCATTCTTTTGTTTGAAATTCCTCCCGTTTCTGCGTGGAGTCACCCACTTGTTAGCTCTGCCGATTTATGCTCACGAATCCACAGTGGGAAGGGGGAACCTTTTTTTTGCCGAGGGAGGTGCATTGAAATTCTTTGACTTCTTTTGTTTATTGGTTATCTTTCTCTCTTTTTCTCCATCCACGCAGTAACGATAAACTTGATGTCGTTCGTATAACGAGTTTTTCACAACAGCTAAACGTAAGCATGTTTAACGTGGCTGAGTTGGGACAGTTGAAGTTCGCGTTGTAGACTTGGAATCGACTCGATATTCCGAGTACATAATTTAATATTTTTCCAAAAAGACAGTGACTGGAAAATCAGTTCCTGCGTCATCACATCTTGACGATCCCTGTCAACGCCCGTAACGTAACTCCCTCCTTCGGAGGGTGACTTCCCTCCATGTGTGATTATGGAGGAGGGCAGTAATATCTACTTTTGCTGGAAAATTATATAGCGATTTTTAACAAATTTTCAGTAATATTGAAAAGTTTGTGGTGAGAATTCGAAAATACATTTTGACGTGGAACATGTTTTTAGCCGAGCCTATCTAGTAAAAAAGCGTTATACAGAAACCGTGTCACGAAATTGTTCTGATAGTTTTCACGTACAACCGAGCTGTTGTATAAATTAAATAAATTATACTTTCTGTATAACGGTTTCTGTATAACGCTTTTTTACTAGATAGGCCCGGCTAAAAACATGTTCCATGTTAATAAACCCCAGTGAAAGAATTTGCAGCGTTTTTGATATTGGTTCGCCGTGGGGTGATGAATATACATGTGGAATAATCATTGTATGAACGCTTAGAGCCCATACCTCGTACTAAGCTCCTGCCTCTCCAGCTTCGTCTCTTCCATCCACATTCATCCACCATTCATCCATACCGTCGTCTTCAGATCGAGCAAGGCTGTAGGTTCGGGTAGAAATTGTTGGAGACGATCGGATCCTGATCTCATCTAACATGGAATGGGTTTTTGTAATGGTAGACGACGGGGGTGTAAGGATGAGTTTCAGACTAACAAGTGATGTTTTCATCGTTTTTGTGTTCTGAACGTATGTGAACGAGTGACCTGGTACTTAAGAACTTGACCTACGTATACTTTTACAACATAATACCGCTCGGAAAGGCTATTCAGCACACTCTGGAATTAAGAATCCAATGTTGTTGTTCGGCGGAAAAGCACGGCGAGTCCATATGGTCTAGAGGCTGGGCCATAAGTTCGTAAACTCTCAGTTGTAATATTCACGAACTAGGTCAGGTCATCGTCGGTTCGTGATTGTTCTCATATCATTAAGTTACGATATATTTCAGGTCTCGTATGGCAGGTTACCTAAATGGCATAACACAGGATTTCTGCGTATACTCATAAGAACATTTGATATCAACGAGGATTCAGGCGCGAGCCGAGATAAAAGTGAAGTTTTATGGATCCACAAGGGGCTTGAGGAACGTAAAAAGGAATTATAATATGGATATATTCAAAAGTCATTATTAAAATATTAAAACCTTGGGCCCCTCTCGGCTGCCTGATAAAATTACGGAGAACCCTTTTCAAAAGTTTTCAATGAGAGAAAAACAGACGGGATGAGATGCCATCGCGATCCTTCCATGCAAGTCGGTACCTTTTAAACCGAGTTAAGCTTTTCCCCAAAAACCCCATCCCACTTCCCTTAGTATTCAACCTTTTTATTCCTTGATCCCCTCTCCGGCTTCTGCTGTGGCCCTCCCACTCGTGTTTTATATGATACCGGTATGAAAAAGACAATATGAAGAGAAGCTGGGCTTAAGCCCTTTTTCAAAAGGACCCTTCTGAGCTAACAGATTTGTTTCAAGGGAAAAAGGGTCCCGGGCTAATCCCCGCTTCCGAAATTCTTCTCCTGGGTGAAATTATCCCTTATCCTGGTGTAATGTTGGAAGAAAAGAGTGGGGTAGGCAGCTTATGAAATAAAACTTGTATGCATTATATACTCGTATATTTCAATGCTGGCAAGCAATCATCTACATATCTGCTTCGGAGAAGGAATACAAGATTCAAGACTAACCCATTCATTAATATAGTTATCAAATATAAATTTGAAGCTGACGTGGGACTCACACCGAATGAAATAGTTTCCAATTTGTTACAGTTTTTTGAAACATCCATTATATAATTTAAAACTGTGATTTGATTGATTCATGATTATCTTATTGTTTTCCACTCTAGTTTCTTAAGATTGTGGTAACATTCTGCTGATATTGATTGGGTTTGTAATAGATTAGAAGCAGCTGAGTATTTCATCCAATAATGTTCAAGGATATTACCTAACGATGGTCAAACGTCATTTCCAAATTTATCCCTTCAACTTATGTGTTAAATCTGTGCAAGTGTACGAATCTCTAAACGTATATCCCTCAAAACTAATCACGTTGAATATACGGTATTTCGAAGACGTGTGTACTTTATCTTCTGCATTCAAATCAAACGTTATAGGTTATTGTATTGTAAATAATACAATTATTCTTTGGGAAAATTAGGCTTTCCCGTCCATTGACACAGGTGTAACTATCATGTATTCATCTGTCATGTTTGCCTATTACGAATATCTGATATATTTATTTGCAAATCACCGAACATACAGCATCATTTTCTTGGACATCTTATCATTAATTTTCTGAGAATGTTCTTGGCTTGTTCCTGGATTAAGTTCACCGTTTATTTCCGGTACATGGATCTTTGTTTTACAGTGGGACCGGTCACCGATTCACATCAAACTTGGTGCAGCGGTAAGAGAGGCTCAGGATCTTCGATAACTTCCCAGTAAGGCTCCAAGCAGCTGTGAATACTACCATCACTAGAATGTGGACCCAGATGTGTCTGGATGTGACCAGGAAGCTTACCTTTTAGAGGTTTTTGGTCATGTTAATTTTGATTGATTGATTGAGGGAAAACATGGTGTCGGTACCTATATACAGCCGGCGTTCTACATGTAGCTACTCTGTATGTTCAACTATAACCAAATCGAATTCTGGTCAATACCAACCTAGCTACGATCTGAAATAAGAAGTGTTATTGAAATCCCAGACATCTAGATTCTATCCTTCTTGTAGCACACCAAAGCAAGCCAACGACCATGAAGAAATAGCATCATCATCTTTTAGGAAAATCGTTTCCTAGAATACTGAACACCACTTTTTCTAATACCAATAACTGTACGACAAGAGAGTGTCCATGTCTGTGAGTTTCAATATGAACTAAATTAATAAACATGATTTAGCGTTCAATCGTTGCTAGTTTATGAGAAAACTGCACTCCAAGCTAAACCGGCCAGGTATCATTAAAGCATGAGGGTTAGCGTGAGGGTTTTCAGCCTTTACACAACTTCTCTTTTGAATTTGTTGTTTTAGGACCGCTGGAAGTAATAAAAAGTCAATATCAATCATGTTTACTGCAAACATTACACCAGCAATGTCTGTTTCCACCACTAGATAGATATTACGGCTGTGCACTGGCTAACCACTTTCCTCGAATCATTGCTGTGAGTACGTTCTTGACTCGCCAATGGAACTAATTGTTCTACCGGAATCACGAAGGAGTTTTACTTTTACTGTAGTGATGAAGTAGGAGTCTTTCCGCTGCAGCGGAGTGCGGCTCCGAGGTCCGAGGGTGCGGTTGGAGCGGTGCGTGCAAAAGCCCGATAAGAGCGATTGCGGGGGCCTGCCCTTAGCCCTCAGCCAGTACAAAGATTTAGGCCTAACCATCTTCTATTTCTACTACTTCTAGATGTTCTCGGTTACCTTATCAACTGAACGTCCGGGCCAACTGCCACGCCTACTTCCCTTTTAGACTTCTTATCTCACTCCTCTTCAATTCTGCGGAATTTCAGGTTTTAAAATAGAGGACTTCCAATAGAGGTTTTCCTCAGCAATTGAATATCACTCACAAACTAAACTGGTAGAGCAATGTAAACATACACCACACTATTTTTCTTTCTCATCAAACCCTGCTCTACATTTTGCAGCATCATGCTGCAAGAATAAAGTGTGGCAATTTGTTCCTGGAATCAGCACTCAGCCTTCAATTTAGTCTAAAGTCTCCATTATTCTTATAAAGTCATACAGGAACAGCATGTTTCATTCGGTAAACTTTGAATGAAGGAAACTCCCTAAGTGATAAACACGTTAAACATTATTTCACAAGGATATCACTCCCTTTGATGCCCCTTTTTGTAGGTATGTAAAGTACTCCGATTAATTTGGCATGAATCTAACCAATCAAGTTATGGGAGTTTCACTCTTCTCGTTCATGCTCAGCAGTTTCTATTATAGTTGTGAGGTGGTGCAATGGTATAGTTGCCCCTTCCAATGAGCTGAATGCGGTAATACTCCTCCGCCACGCTCAGAGGATGACCCAGACGCTTGAAAACGTCTGATTCGTCTCCCAAAGCGACGGATTCCAAAATCGGGAAGGGCCAATTAACCATATCCATCACGTTGTTTATGTAGTTAAAAAGGTATTGAAATCAAATCATATGTATGTCACAAAGATATGTTTGTGGAAGGAAAATGTCGTTTTGCTCATTGCTTCGAAATTGATGGTAATGATCCACTTGAGGATCTATCTCAGCCATTTCCAAACGTCCAAAAACTGTTGAGGAAATTGAAGAACATGAAAATGTATGTACTTGTATTAATTAAACTGAATACTGTTTATGAAGATCCCTAAAAACTGTGATCCACGATATCTATCAAAATTAATTTTTGACGATTTTTTTGTGTTTCGTCATCAATTGTGCCCTCAACATGGTATTTGGTTGGTACCTAAATAAAGAGTACTATACTGCAGGATTTAATCTACAACAATTGAAGTAAAGGTATCAATGACATGAAAGGTATCAATTCTCTTGTATGACAGTTCGTTAGCTATTTTCTGGAATAGGAATTCAAAAGCATTGGAGGGCTAGTGGTGTTTCCTGCTACATTTGCAAAAGTGGTCCCATCGACTCCCTTCAATCAACTGTGCTGAATTCTTCAACAATACCAACTGCAAACTCCGTTTGCATATTATAAATCTACTGCTTTGTGCCATCCGGAGCGTGCAATCAACTCGAAAAATCCGCCTACTCTTTGTTTTTCTTTTTCGTTCCGTCAGAGTTTTCACTCGTTTGGAGAGATGGTCCTCCAATTTTGCGAAAGGATCCCTTTTTCGAGAGATCTCCCTCTCCCGAAATACCCTCTCCAAATCCCTCACCTTTCATAGTTTGATTCGACGTTGTATCCGCTATTCGCTCAGTTTCCCATTAATTATACAGGATTAATCGAGGCGGTGCAATGACTGCCGTGTTCCCACTATAATGGATCGCTCTAGCTGGATTCTCCCCCTCCCCGAGTTAAAATCCCTTGTTATTCCTACCCCGTGGATATTTGTTTTGTTTCCGTTTTTTCCCGTTGTTGAGTTTCACGAAAAATCTCATCATGGAAAAACTTCGGAAAAACCACTCAGATTTTTCCACAAGAGACACAAGCTCTCTATATATCACCGGGTACATTTTCCCTCTTTTTTTGCGGTACCAAGAACAATCCCGTCAGTTCAAAACCCTATTTTTTCCTCGGCTCTCGGGAATTTTCCGGGAGGAATCATCGCTGGGGATCAACCTGATTAATGGCCGCGCCGTACAAACATTTTTTTTGTCCTCCGTACAGTTCCCTCTCACTGCTCCGCACTAATTCCTTTTTTCTACCAAGCGCCGGGATTTTTCGAGAGGATTTGATTGAATTTGTTTGCCCATTAGTTTAAAAAACATCCCCTCGGGGGTAGGTTTTCCCTCCGTCTCTTTTTTTTTTTTTTTACGTAACTCTCATAAATTTGATGCTCACATTCGCGAGTGGAAAAACGGGGTACCTACCAGCCAGAGATTAGCGCGGAACTCGGGGTTTTCCTCTCCGGTCATTCCTATCATGATTGATGATCCGGTGTCCTACCAGTAAAATATTTCAACTCCAATCCTCGTTTTAAAAAACGAATATTTTAAAATCCCATGTCGTGAACAATAACTTCCCTCTGTTCTAGATTTCCATCAGAAACATGAAAAACTGTATGAGGATATTGTAAAGCTAGTAGCTATATATTTCTATCTCACTAGCAGGCCCACCCGGCGTTTCCCGGGTTAAGGAAATAACATAGGTGAATGGTTCACACTCATCATTATCTCTCAGTAGTATGGCTGAAGTCTCGTAATTAGGACATAATTTTCTCTTTTTCCCTCGTATTCGTCTCCATTTGTTACATTGTTTCATTTTAAATGAAAATCCCTAATTATTTTGAAAATATACCTAACAGCTTTTGTTATGCGGTAGAAGGTTTCAAAGTTGGTCGAATAGTTATTGAGTTAAATCGAAAGAAACAAACGGAAACGCTGCAATTTATTACGCAGAGGTTTATTATTTCTGTATTAGATAGTCCTTCTACGTCAATCGCTTATCCATCCATATAAGAGGTATTCTGTGTTTGCTATGTATTTGATATTACGTCAAAATGCAATTGAAATACATCAAAACTGTTTGAGTGTTATTAATTTTTTATTCCAATTTAGTTAAAAATGATTTATTAATACGAATGCGAACATACTGTACGTCACTTGAAACACGCGAGACCCTAGTGGCGAGGCTCCTGACAGTCTGTGCTACATTATCGTACATAAGCCGAAACCTCCTCCACGCCTTGTAATTGCATTCGAGATTAAAATACTTGAGCGGGCGCCAGCCATTCGGTCGAGGCGAAACCCCTCGTTGAACCTGGCAACCCGGCTTTCCTGCTCGACCATCTACCTGACCGCAAATGAACAATCTTAATGACCCGAAGATAAGGTTTTTCAAATGTTGACTGAACAGATGATCCTGCAGCGAGACCAAGCGGTCACATTCAATTCAGGGAACTAATTTCTAGCTTAACCCAACAAAAAACTGCCTTCAAACACGGAAAGTTTTGCTTAATTTTGATTGATTGAAAATTGATTTCAATTCTTTGATAAACTAATCCTTAAAATTTAACTATACAGGGTGTCCCAGGAGTTATGCACAATCCAACTCCTACGTGTTCTACAACTGATTTCCAAAAAAAATGTCTCCTACCAATTTTTTGCCAGAAGCCTTGTTTCCGAGTTATTTGCGATTTAAGATTTTTTTTCGTGTTTTTGATCTTATGTCATTAAAACTGTCATAACTCCCTTAATTTTGGAGATAGCTCAAATTTGATGCCACCGTTGGAAAGAGCGTTAAATTGTCTGTCTAGCTGATGTCAGAAAACATTTTTTTATTGCATTGAAGATGTGCGGAATGGCAGTTTTGTCGAAATCTTGAAATCGCCTGTTTTTCATCTCGCCTAGAAACCCTATGTATGCTTGACGCAGAACTGTGCAGGCTTGGTAAAACGTGCGCCAAAATGTCAGCTTTCCAACGGTGTAGTCGTTTTGGTTTTTAAAAATATTTTTAGTTAAGGAAATGGTGTTTAACTGCAAAAAAACGTTTGTTTTCTGTTAAAATTGAGGTTTTTCTTAAAGTTCTCGACGGAAAAAGGTTGGAGGATGGATGTACGTAATAACCAAAACCTTAGTGACAAAAAATTATCAGTAGATAAAAAAAGATGGTTTAATGGATAAAAAAGGATCAGTGACATAAACAATACAAATATTTTTTTCTCATACTATCCGACATGTTTGCAAGGGTGTTTGCAAGACGATCTCATCAACATCATCATGTGACGTCATTGTGACGTCAACATCACAGGGTGTAAGTGGTACACAGGAGGAGTGTGACTCCCTTGCTGCTTCAGAAGCATTACCATTGGCAAAACCGTACAAACAAATCATGTCAACATACTCACTTGTGGTATAGCTACTCAACTGAAAGCAACTCATCGCAATCAATCGTAAATGAACACAAACAATACCCGTCTCTCTGCTCTTCGATTATCCTGACTTTGGTTGGACAGCTTAGGAATGCCGGAGGAGGTTGTTCTCAAACGAACGTTTTCATTCATTAAATTCATTTTCATTTTCCATTTTTAAATATTTGTTGTTGTTGTATATCTTAACAATCTTTTTTAAACTCTAACTCTTTATATGAACTCGATTTAAACCCCAATATCTTACCATTGTCCTACAACTGGATAACATGTTCGAGTCAACAAACATTTTACTTAAACTGAATTCGGTCAGAAACAACAAATTATCAACATTGGTACACCTAATGCTACGGCCAAATCAGATTGGGGTTGATAATACACGGCGCAAAAAGTAACCCCTCCTTCAAGACCGGGAGGGTCGTGCGGGTCATTGCATATCATTGCCCCTGACCAAGACAAAGCCCCCTTCGTTGCTTTCCCTATTTTCAAACGTTAGGTTTTTTTTTAGTTAAACAGGGAGCCCCAGGATTTATGCACGATCCGACTCCTACGTGTTCTACAACTCATTTCCACACAGAAATGTCTCTTAGGAATTGTTCGCTCATCGCAATTCATCGTAAATGAACACAAACAATAGCCGTCTCTCGGCTCTTCGATTATAATGACTTTGGCCGGACAGCTTAGAAATGCCGTAGACGCTGTTCACAAACGAACGGGTTTATGCATCCGACAAAAATACCTTAAATAGTCACTTGAGATGTCTGGCGTTGTTACCATTCGATTCAGCGAGAAAAGTTACGTACATCCATCCTCCAACCTTTTTTCGTCGAACTTTTGGATAAACCTCAATTTTAACAGAAAACACACGTTCTTCTGCAGTTAAACACCATTCCCTTAACTAAAAATGTTTTTTTAAACCAAAACGGCTACACCGTTGGAAAGCTGACATTTTGGCGCACGTTTTACCAGGCATGCACAGTTCTGCGTCAAGCATTCATAGGGTTCCTAGGAGAGATGAAAAATAGGCGATTTCAAGATTTTGACAAAACTGCCATTCCGCGCAGCAATTGCACATCTTCAATGCAATAAAAAAATGTTTTCTGACATCAGATAGACAGAAAATTTAACGCTCTTTCCAACAGTGGCATCAAATTTGAGCTATCTCCGATATTGAGATAGTTATGACAGTTTTAATGACATAAGATCGAAAACACGAAAAAAATCTTAAATCGCAAATAACACAGAAACGAGGCTTCTGGCAAGAAATTGCTAGGAGGCATTTTTGTTTGGAAATGAGTTGTAGAACACGTAGGAGTTGGATTGTGCATAACTCCTGGGACACCCTGTATGTACCCTGCATTCAATATTTAGTTATAATTTGATTATATTTATTATAATCCCTTATGTCTGGTTGATCAAGTTTCCAAAATTCCTGAAACATCTCGGATCGATGTTAGATTTCATAGCCAGATTTCGTAAACTTTGTTCCAGTAGTATCGGAGAAAAGTTACGTCAATTGATGGAACATGAAACGTAAATCAACAATTTTTGAGATGGGGGGGGGGGGGGGGGGTTAATATTTGTTGTTGGTCGATTACAAAGATTTATTTATAATTAAAAATAATAAACCAAGTGTTTCCTCTTTAGGGTGTTAGTGTGTATGTATCCCACTTCCAGGAATTATGTTATTGTACTTCGTACATTTCAAAGGCAGTTAATTGAACAGCTAGGATCCGTACTGAAAACTTATTGTGAAATTACCCGCTCAATTCCTGATGATTCGTCAAAATCGCCATAACTGGTTTTGACGGTTTGCTTCTCTGAATCGAAATGGAAACAAAGTGGACCCAGTTTGATACTCAGATTCACAGTAATTACTCAAAAACTGACTCACCTTCTTGGACTAACCGTTAAATTTATATGACTTGATAAGGAATAGGTTGTTGGTAGCAGATTTGTCTGCAGGATGGTATCATTCATTTCCATTTGCTGGGAGATTTCTGGTCAAGCAGAAGTGAAGGTGAGAATTCTATGATTATTGTTTCGTCCTGAAAAGTGTGTAAAAAGTAAAGATTTCTACCTGGAGTGGGCATAATAGAATGAAGTGTTAACCATTCATTGAAAGTAAGTCATTGAAGAAATTAGGAAAGCAATTCAGAAGTTTCAAGCAGAAATTTGCATATTTGTGATTTCTCTTTTTAGAACTCACCCAGAGCATATGAGACAGCCCAATCATGGAATAAGAAATAACTGAATACCTATTGCTACAGATGCTATTGAATATACAGATTTGAAAGAATTTTTTTAAGATTTATTATAAATCTACGTGAACAGTTGAGTATGATTAATCAGATATTATCATTTCAATTTTTTACTTTATTTTAGCCATGTTTTTAAAGAAAATTACTTCCTATTGCAATGGGTTCGAAATTTATAGAGGGACGAGTTTTCTTGTACATTCTTCATAGAAATCCTCATTTTGGAACATTCTATAACTTTTTCCACGGTGCAATTTTACACTTTTTCCAGACGATAACTTGAGTTAGGAAACGTTGGATTATCTGTCTATTGGTTCTGTCGAAACTGGTCTCACAATTCCACTCATTTCATGAGGCTACATCGTCAGGAATCCTCGAGTATTTCAGAGCTTTCAAGCAAAAATTCATCGTTACCATCTCCACATTGACAATTTTATTGTGAAGTGTTTTGCCCACACCCCTTTCTGTTATTCGGATGAAGAATCTAAATTTAAAATCGCAGGAAAAAAAGGGGAAACGAGAGATTGACTGTGAAAACGGTGTCCCTTACCGTCTCTTCTAATATCCGTGAGCTTAGCGTCAAGCGTCATGCCCAGGTATTTGGTTTCATTCGCGTAGGGAATTACCACGTTGTTGAAGAAAGTAGGGATGTAGTTGATTTCCCGATTGGTAAAGTCATCGTGCGCTGACTAGGCCTCATTCAATCTGATCCTCTATTTTGATGTCCAGATATTTATTTTAAGAAGGGATTTATTAAGTTTAGAAATTGATTCATTGTTGCTTTCATCCACTGCCAGGACCGCAGCGTCATCTGCAAATGTTGCTGTTGTGCTTTGATCTACTTCTGGTAAGTCACTGGTCTACGGGAGGTAGAGTAGTGGGCCTGATACACTTCCTTGGGGTACAACAGCGTTTATTTTCATTGGCACTGAATATGCATCGTCCTGTTTAATGCGAAAATACCGATCTGATAAATATGATTCGAGCAACTCGACATACTGATAGGGCAGCATCCTCTTCGTGCCAAACATTGTCGAATGCTTGTCACACGTCTAGAAGGATAGCTGAACATAATTGCTCTAATTAATAAACCAAAATTTGGTGTGGTGGGTTCGCTACTCAATAGCTTCATTTTACAGATCGATTTGGTATGCAATACATCAGCAAGTGCATGAACCAGTTCAGTGAAGCGAAAACACCGTATTTTTCAAAAGTTAATCGGCAACATACATCATGTCAGTTCTATAGGTTATAAAAAAAAATGTGATGGTGAAAAACGGTGAGCTACTTTTTTAAAGCTCCCTTTGATGTAGCTCTTCCCACCATCAATAATGTGGCAGCACGCAATGGATGGAGGGTGTTAAATCTTTTTCTCACCTTTTTTTTCGATTTTTTTTCTCTACCAAATCCCTCTCAACTTGTTGCGGGCGCTTGTAAAAACTTAGCCGGATCGCTTGGCAACCTGCCGCCCCCTCGGGGAGTTTTTTTCTTCTAAGCCGGACGGAGCCATTATTCCCTGCCTTCCTCATCCAATTGTCCACTCGATGGCATTTTATTTCACTTTACCGAGCGAGAAAAAAAAACACCGGAAGAAAAAAGAAAACAGTTTGTGAAGAAACCAGTTTTACGCACCGACTGACCTAATCGCACCCCCTGCATCCATAATACAAGAGTTTTTGCCTGATGACGTATCCATAACCTGCTTCGATGATACCTACTGTTAACTGTTCTTGTGGAGTTAGGGTCGTTAAAAAATAGGGATGGCCATCGATAGGTAGTCGATAGTATTGAAATATCGATATTTTCATCCGATATATCGATATTTTTATTTCGATGATCCAAGGGCCAAGTATTGGATATCAATAGTTAGTGACCAATATTTTTTCCGATATTTCAGCCGATATTTTTTTTACCCGATAAATCGGCTTCATCTGCTAATATCGCATACTTTGTTGACTCATAAAATAATATCGATCGTAAGTTCCATTGTTTTCACATCACACGAGTTTGAAAAATACTATGCCCACGAAAATGAGTTCGTCTAGCTGGAATATCGATATCTTTCTATGGATAATATCCATAGGATATCAAGTAGTGGTTTTGGCTGCGGCCAAGAGTCTTAGCCCAAGATGATAAGAAAGAGATTAATGGTTTGGAGGTTTCGTAGGAAAATTGGAAGATTGCGGTTGTTGACAACAACTTGTTGTTGAGGTTTTTTAGCAAGTGTTGTGTTGTTCTTTTTGAGATTGTATCTTGTTCACGGTTGATTCTTTTTTGTTTATTCCCAGTTGTTTGAACCATAGTTTCGAAACAGAGGTATTTACATTCATTTAAAGAAGGAAATAAATGCCACAACCCCTCTGAGAGAACTTGGGTAGCTTATCAAACAATATAATTTGTTACAAAACTATTGGTAAAACAAAATTAAAAATAATAATACATTAAACTGAACATAGTTTCAATTTAAACATATTTTATCTTAAATCAGAAAAGATGTATATTTCTAATTTATTGATTAGTATAAATTAACTTTTCTTTTTAAATCAAATTTGAACTTCTGCAAACTCAATTGTGGCCTCTGGTCTATTGAGTGCAATAAACACATGCATTTTATTCAACTTTTTAACCAATATTTTTCTAAAACTATTATTTTTTGGTCTACTAATTATCGATGATTAACCTACGATATATATCGATATTTTAACGCCGATACTATCAAACATCGATATATCGATATTTTATGTTTCGATGGTCATCCCTAGTGAAAAATAAATTCCAACTATGGTCTTCAAAGTTGATTGACAATGAAGTGAGTTTGACAGCGGTCTCAACGAGTACCCTAGAAAATGATCGTTTGCTTATTTTGCGGATTTTGCGATCGTTTATGGATGCTCGAGAGAAATATTGGTCTCTGAGAGATGGAATTGGTAGGGGACCATGTTCAGCATAACCTGCACATTTCCTGAAAATTTCACCAAAATCGGAATAAAACTGCAAAAATTGGGATTGATACAAGGGTTTGCGGACAGGCGGATAAGATTTGTCAGTTGCACAGAATGGTCTAAAGAGTAAACTGGGAGCAGAAAATTGATTTTAGAGCAAACAAAACTGTCATATGCCGAATGTGAAAACATAGCCTTCGCTATCTAGGTTGACTTCGAAGCAACACGATAAATATTGTCGAAATGGCTTTCATAATGCCCAAGTAAATCCACGATACGTTTCCAAATACCACTTTTGTCGACATTACACCACTGTGCTTTAGATACCGATCAGTCAAAACTAGTGTTTTATTTTGACCTGCATGATTACGAACCTTTTCATACTAATTCTCTTGGGTGAGTTTCTCTGTAGTTGACAAAGGCGGTGAGACCCCCCGCTACCTTCGCAAGGCCCCCAGCTGAAATCGCGCCTTCCTTCCTCGTCACTTTCTTCCTCATTAACCACCCTCGGATGGTTCGCCACCTCGAGGTGTTACGTCTCCATAAAACCCAAGCCTCCCTCCCGTTCTTGCGGCTTTGAATCCCTGTTTTGGGGGTTTATGCTAGGGAACATTTATAATGAGACAACAACGGTTACAAGATTATTTACAAAGTACATAATTTTTATTTTATTCGTTTGAAATAAAAACATGAAATAATTTTAAATTATAAGTTATTTAATTATATAAATTAAAAAGCAATGACGATCTACGTGACAGATTTATTTTTAGTATTCCTCAGAAAACCTTCGTATGTAACTATAGCTTTTCAAAGTCAGATTCAGAATTTTCCAAACCAATTTCAGAATCTTCCGTTTCAATTTCAGACTTTTCCATTTCAGTTTCAGAATTTTCCATTTCAATTTCAGAATGTGATCAATATCCGGGGGGGAGCGGTATCTGAAATTGAAATGGAAAATTCTGAAATTGATTTGGAAATATTCTGAAATTGGTTTGGAAATTTCTGAATCTAACTTGGAAAAGCTATATATAGGTAGATAGCAGTTAGACATGGACCAGAGTGTGAATATTAATGAAGGTTAATTATGAGAAATGGAGTGGTCACAGGCAATTTCTTTTCAGTTTCAATTTTAATATTAGGTAAAACATTTGGTGGTTGTGATAGCTTATAATGGTGGAGTGGTTATGGCTTAGTACTGACATCCACTAATTACTGAAGATTCAGAACAAGGTTCGTTACTCTAAACTAAGATTCTTATTCATGTTACTTTTCTTTAAAGAATACAACGATCAAATACAAATACATTAAAAGTGGATTAGTGTACCTTATTATGGAAAAATTTCAGATAAACTCCGTAAAATTCTGTCGTATAGTGGTTGGGTTCAAGGATGAAAATAATCTCGAAGATTCTTTGGGTTCGGTTAAGGATAAAATTAACGTTCAGGATAAAAGTGGGATTTATAAACTAAAATGTTTATGTGGGCTCGAGTACTGTGGTCAAACTGGTAGGAAATTTAGGGAACGAATAAAAGAGCATGAAAAGAATTTCAGGGACAACAAAGGTGATGCAAGTCATTTGAATGAGTCCAATCATGGCTTTAGTTTTGATCTGACAAACAGGCAGTAATTAAAATTTCCTCACTTTTGCCCGAAGGGAGGTATTTTGGATGTGCTAGAAAACTTCGAAATTGTTAAGAGTGATAGGGCAGGAAAATGTTTAAATGATGTCATTCCTCAAAATATTTCACCATTATTGGGTTCATTCTTGCAATACGTTTGGCTCAACCTCTTCATAATGTTACTGCTTGTGCCCCTTTCACTTTGTGAGCCTTGAGTGGCATTGGTTGGTCCTCCCCGCCCTTTCCACTTCCTTGAGCCAATAGGATTCAATCTCCTTTCACTTGATGCTATATAAGGTATGCTTTCTGTGATGTACTTTCGATTCATGTTTGTTACTGATGATGACCTAACTCATTACTTTCGTGGAAATATAGACAACGTTCTTATCTTACTCCGTTTTCATCGAATAGTCACTCAGATTACCCTTACACTCCATTTAATAACGATGTGGGCTCCAGTGATCAGCCTAAATAGGCTTTCTGTTACAGAAATGGTAAACCTTTATGTAATATGTTACTGTGTTTTATCTTGTGATATGGTTGTACACTGATAGCTACGCTGTGTATAATTATGAATTCCTTTGGAATAAAGCTTGTAAATGTAATACCTGTGATAAAGCAATGAACGTATTGCGATTACGTAATATATTTCTGGAAAATTCGATCGAGGTCGTTCTGAGCACATCAGTTTTTTGCCTCCAGCTTGACACATGAACTGGAATTGAGAAGAAAGGCCAAGTGCGTGCGAGGATGGTTCAAGAAAGAAGAGAGACTTTCAAGAGAGGGATGGGATGAGGGGAAAGTAGGGGTAATGACTAAGTGTAGGGGAATGGGGTATGCAGAAGGAAAAGAAACAGCTTCCTCCTGGGGTGGGGAGAGGGATAATGACGTCACAAAGAAGTAAATGAGAAAAGAGAAAGCGAAGGGTAGAGGAAGGTTTTCCTTGTTTTGCTTCTCCTCGCAGTCAGTTCTGTATGTAAGTGTCGGAGCGTCGGGAAAGAGGGTGGAAAGGAACTCACCCTTTCGTCCTACTGTGCTCCAAAAACTTCCCTCCCTCCTTCCGTTACTCCAAAAACCACCCTCTCATTCTCTGCCGTTACTCTGAAAATCCTCCGTCTCGCCCTTCTACAAGTAGACCCCTTTCATGCATTTATAATTCGTCTGCGTCCCTTTTCCTCTCGGCCCTTAATCCCAGCGTCGGGAGAATCTTCCTCTTTTACAAGGGAAACTTGTGTTTTTTAATCGCGTGTACCCTTCAACCCCCCTCGGCCCTTACCATCCTGCCACTTACGCTCCCGTCCTCACACTTGGCGAGGATCGCCGTCGCAAACTCACCTCTCGGGCCCTTTTAATGAAACTGCTCTCCGTGCAACATCTCCCCTCTTACTCTTCAAATTTCGTTTAAAATAAGCCAACTTCTGTCTCTCACTTTCGTTTGATATCGCTTCAGCATGCTAACTCCTCCACCCACACTCAGAATACTACCGCTTTACCTACTCTCAAAGAGAAAGTGCTAAAAAGAAAAAAATATATTTTTTATAATCAATATACTTTTACTTAAGGACAGTTTCACTAAAGTCTTTAATCAACGTTACAGGGCCGTGGAGAGAAAATTGCCCCAGCGGTGGAATTCATCTCCCCCCCCCCCCCCCAATCAGGCGTCTACGAACTACTGTAACCATATACCGTCATTTTGAGATAGAGGAAAATTAAGGTAGGAATTTCGAGAATGATGAAGGAAAATTGAGAATGATTGAGTTCTACAGCTTTGTATGTGTATATTTATTAATTCTGTATATTAATAATATGCATAAACCAAACTAAAATTAAACGAGGGAGCTTCCAAAAATCGAAACGAGCTTAAAACTATCAAATGCCTTCAAACGAGTGAAAGTACAAGAATATTCAGGCACTTCATTGAATTGCATATTCAGCTCCGAGTTGGAAAAATTAAATTTAGTTGAGGTAACGAGGTGACAAGAGTAAAAACATTATAGGTTCATAGCGACCAGAAATATTTGACCGAATTATCAACTTGGAAACTTGGTATCATAGGCACTTTTCAACACGTAGGTACTTACATTATATTCAGCATGGTATTCAACTATAAATTAAGTCGGGAAATCAAGAAAACTCGGGACTCCTTACGAATGCCGGGCCTGGGGGCACCGGATCTAGTACCTCCCCCCCTCTCAATGGTGCTGCAACGGTAACCAATTTAATGGCACCCGGAGGTTTTCCGTAACGACCCCCCTCCCGCAAATATTAGAGGTGTTTTCTCGGCGATTTTTCTCAGGAACTGCTGAACGGATTGCCATTATTCAATAATAAACCATTGCAATCGCTCTTTAAAAAAAGTGCCCTTTGAGGGTTGTCAAAGTTTTGTAAAATCCCTAAAAACCTCAAACAAAGTCAAGGCGGCCTAAATTTGTACTCTCTTTGAAGAACACTCCACGAGGAATCGAATGAGCCCCTCCCCAGGTCCGTGGGTCAAACCATTCCCGATCTATGGCCCGATTTATGCTGCCAACACTTGCATCCACATTCACTATGTCACTGGGTTACTGTGATCAAAACAAAAACAACAGGGTTTTTTTTTTGTTTTGATCGCAGTCACCTAGTGATGTAGTGAATGTTGATATTGGGGTGAACCCTAAAAGAGTTTATAGCCGATACACGGATTGATGCATTCTGATATAGATGAAACGCTATTTATTTTATTTATAAACGTATCAAAAAAAGTTGATAAATTATAGATGTTTTTATTGTGGAGGGGGGGGGGGGGAGGGTATTGGGGTTAAATGAAAAAACGCTGCAAATTCTTTCACTGGGGTTTATTATTAAATTTCATTCATTTGGCTTGCATTCGTGATTTGAATTTCTACTAAGCTTTGGAGTGTGGGTGTTTCACAGGTGATAGAGCGATTATTGAATTTCAGGAGGAACACAAATATGATTAACTGATCAATCCAAATAAATATTTTAGTTGAGAACCGATTTACGTGCTCTATGCATATCTCCTGAAATTCAATAATCGCTCTATCACCTCTGAAACACGTACACTCCAAAGCTTAGTAGAAATTCAAATCATGAATGCAAGCCGAATGAATGAAATTGAATAATAAACCCCAGTGATTTCAATTTGATTCTCATTTTTTATTGTGCCTAATACAGTTATAAGTGAAATAAAACAATTTAAAAAAAAATCGAAAATAATTTGGTTTTGGAGGTTCCGCGTGCCTCTGAACGGAGACCTCAGCTGTTGAACGGCGATGTCCGGTGTCACAAAGTCCGGTTCAGATAAACCGGATTAAACGCGATTAAAACGCAATTCAGCGATTAAACGCGCTACATCGACTATCAAAAACCATGGAATTTGGGTGGTTAGCGTCCTAAACAATAATTAATACCATTCTTTTAGCCATGTTTGCATTCCGGAATTCTGTTTAGCCGCTTGTTTTTCTTCAGTTATATACGAGGAGTTTACTTTCAAAAGGGAACATGTCCGTGTTCAAAAATTTTGTCTTGAAATGTGTTTCTTCATTTGAAGGTGTCGGCAATTTTTTTTTTTTTAAATTTTTTTAATGCCAAGTCTCTTTCTTTTAATCTTTTGATGGGCATAAAAATGTTTTAGCTTCCTAATTTCATGTTTACAGCAGTACATCGACATTTTCATAATATAAACTGCCCGTTTTGCTGCAAAACCGTGGACATGTTCCCTTTTGAAGTCGTTTTCATGTTCGTTGCTTCAATGATAAGTTGAAGACCAGATGAAATATTATTTGTATTCCAAACTTGTTGTTGACACACAATTTTCAGAAACCACCTGAACCTGCATTCAACTTTAAACCAAAAATTTCTTCTCAAAAATCAGAAGTAACACTTTCATAAAAAACGAACGTGGACATCGTAAGATGCAAAAACAGGACGTTGTGAAAATCCACGAAGTTGTAAAACAGTATTAATCATACCAACTTTTCCCCATTTTCCCACTTTAATAGTGATTTTCTGCTTTCAAATTTAGTTTCGATAGATTCAGCGACCCAAAAAACATAAAAATAGAATGATTTTATGGTCATTTTCTTTCGATTGGAGGTTGTTTCCCGAAATCGGACAAAGACCCCACTTTGCGGCGTGCGGTAGATTTGGAATCTTCGCATCTTGAAACGTAAAAGGACCAAATTTGAGAGGGAGTTATTACGAAATATTTGCTACACGATTAAAAAGGGTTATTATTGAAAATAATAAGCCAATTAGATCATGATAACATATGGTAGATAAGGACCACATACACGAACTGCGTATTGTGATATTGAACTAGCATACAAGCCAGACTGCTGGATACCGTTAGATACTGACTGGAGTACTTGGCATCTGAAATTAGATTCTGATAACAAATGGTTTGATCGGCGAAAGGGGGCGGTTAACAGCGCGAAATCGGAGACGGCCCGGAACACTGAGAGAAATCCGAGGCCCGGGGTCACCAGTTAATAATCGGTATTTCACATAGGTGGGACAGAGCTTGAAGTGCAAGGGGAAAAGGGGGGACCCCTCGGACACAAATTAGTACTACATTATGTGATAGATTGATAACTATGGTTGAAAATGGGAGGGGGTTGTCAGTTGGGCGGCATTTTACGGGGTAGGACGCGGCGGCTTCTCCTCTTACCCTTTCCAGCCCTCACTTGTGTGTATAGGTCCCATCGGTAATTAGATTTTCAATGATTTTCCGGATCTGAAGGGCCCGCGTGAGGGGTGTCGCGCTAATTGGGCCCGCGCCTCCAACCAAACTATGGACAAAAGAGTAGTTACAGTACTGTACACAGTGCAGTAAGCAGTAGTATTTCTAAATCATTACAAGAAACGCGTTGACATATCCAAATAATAGGAATTCACTAATCTCATGAAATTATTTCCAACAAAGTGCCATATGAGCTGAAGGATGCTGCGAACTAAAACTAACCATTTGTGACATTGTGGAAACCCATTTCAATAACAAAAAAGAAGAAACTTCACTTACTGCGCCCATTTGCTTTAACATAACCAACTGTTCGAATAGAGATAGGTACAATATAAGTAGGTGAAAAGTATTCAGAACAAGAAAGAGGAAACAAGAAAGAAGATGAAAAAAAGAATTGGCTAAAAGGGATGAAAAAGTTAACATTCCGTCAGGCACGCCCTAAAATGTTACACGAGCAGGCGCAAGTATCTCTCAGATACTTTTTAGTATTTCTCAGTTTAAATACCACCATAAAAATGAAATACCAATAAAAACACAATGACAAAATACATTTGGAAAATTTTCACTTTTCGGAACAAATAATTTTCACGTTTGGTGTCTTAAAGTCATGAATAAGTAATTTGGTTCTCACTAGGGAATTATCACAATCTTGACCTATTTTTTAACTGAAGACTAGGTTAATTGCATGTATAAAGTCAAAATTAGATGGAGACTAGCCTTCTTGAGCATTAAAAAGTATTTTGAAAAAATATCAGGAAATAAATTAGCAATTTTTAGGGTTTCAGACGAATGAAAAATGCTTACATTAACGGACGCAGGTATCTAAGAGCCTGGAAAAAATACTGAATCGTAGCCACCTGGAAAAAACACTGAAGTCCGAATGGAGACAACAGTACGACTGACGATGCTACCGAAGGACGTCAGAAAGCTAGAGGGGCCAGGCACTTCCTACACCCTTTCCTCTCTACAAAAACGTTCTGCCTGTATCTCACAGATACTTGCGCCCGACGGAAGGTTAAATTATGATGAAATACTTTGAACATTTGGTTTCGTAAAGTTCAAGTTCTAAAGAGACTTTCTATACAATTCCGATTAAGAGTCGAGAAGCCTCAACTCTATTAGTCTTACAGTAGGGGGCTGACTGCTTTAGATTCTTGTACGTGGTTACCTTATCACCGGTACCCACCTAAGTAAATACTTTTTTTTTTCATTTCTGCTCAGCAGTGCTCACCTATGATCCAATGCATGTAACGAATTTTGTTTGGAGTGCTGTCGTGAATCGTGATCCGTGATTCATGATGGTTGTTATTTATGATTTGAACCTACATATTTGACATTTAGTCACTGTTTCAGACAGTCACGTAGTTATTCTTGTTATGTTTGCACCCAGCAAAGTCAATGAAAATTTTTAATTCAGCTACAGGCTAACGAGTAGCGTGTTATGTTTTATCATTGCGAAGAAAAGACAAGTTGGCCGATGACCTCCGAAAGTAAATACGACTGGTGATGTTGAACTATTTTCCTTGAATGTCAATCACTTTCTGAGGGTTGGTAGGTACCATTGTGATGACAGAAAATATTAATTGCTTTTACACTTTTGTCCATCCTCTGGCGGCAAATAACCCCTTTTCTATGAAACATTGGCTAAAAATTATACGTTACTGAAGAAAGATGCTTACTTTAAAGAAATAATGCTTAACAATGACAGATTGATTTTTACGGTTAATTTATAATTTAATAACAAAAGCTAACTTGTTTCATTTCATTCTTGCTTTATAAATCGTATTGAAATCAGGTGCAAGAGACAGTAAAACAATCCAGACTTGTAGCCAGAATATGAAATGAAAAAGTTCATTTCTTATTGAGAAGATTCGTTATATGGCCGAAATGGGCTCCAAATGTAGCTCCAAATTTGTTTCAAAGTTTGTCTCAGGCCGTAAGGTCACTCGAAATTTATCATCACTCAAGTTAGCTTGGTATCTGGTATCGTGCATAAATTCTTGAAAGTTGTTCACACAGGTGAGTAGAACAAAGAGAAACGATTTCATTTGCAAGTCGCCAGTTCGTATTCTGGCAACAAGCCAGAGTTGCCACTAAGCCATAGTTGCATTCTCTTCGAGCTTGTTCTAAATGTCTTAAATGATTATCAGTTAGAAAAAACTGCCTTTAAAGCACCAAGTTTGGGTAAAGTTTTTTCCATCGCTTAAGGTGCCTATTCGGATATTAACCTTGTCTTGTAAGATTTCTTTTTTTGGAAGAAGCGAACAGGTAGGAAATCTTTTTTGAATGGAAAACGATTTTACTGTCGTAAAAAGTATATAGGTGTTGAAGGTCACAATCCATCTAGAGGTTATCAAACATCTCGACAGTGTGGCCTGGCGATCTTAGGTTGAAGAATCCTAGTGGAGATTACTATCCACCTCAATTTTCATTGAAAGATAAATTTCGATTTATGGTGACTTTTTGGTCACTCACGATCTTTTGTCCATCATCAGTCCACAATAGCAGCATAATATCTAATCTCTATATCTCTTATTTATTTCGTATAACAAGATATCGCTCAAAATTACCGTTGGAAACGCGCAAGTGACATCAAAATGGTTTGGGGTTGCTAGCTGATGTGAGAGAGAAAAGGACGATCAGACTAACTAGTGAAAAAGTAGTATCACGTTATTATGGACATATACAAATTCGCTTAACGGCCTTCGTTTTTTCTGCTTATCGAAGAAGGGTGTACATAAGTCAGAGAGGACTAGGGTGCTTGAGAGATATTGCTCGGCAGACTGAAACTGGCTGGAAGGACCGATTTTTATACATCCAGGGACCAGTCTAAAATTTTCATTGCAAACACCCAATTGACAATAAATTGGTTTAGTGTTGGCAGCTAGTAAAGGAGAAAGAACAGGATGCTATGGAGAAGAACAAATCATTTAAAAAGTATAAAGTTCCTCATAATCGCTAATTTCTACGAATTTGTTGTATAAAACCACGTTCATAACCCACATTTGTACTTTCCATGTAAGTATTCAAATAAATATTTTCTTCAAGTTAACTCTGTGAACCTTCTTTTCGTCAT
>JAVIWC010001692.1:0-29894 GCA_031894815.1 Creontiades dilutus | reverse complement strand
TAAAACATGAATTAGGTACAATAATTGAAGGAATAAAACAGCTGGCTACAAGTTAGGACCAACTACATCCATGTCCGAAACTGCGGTTTTTTGCATATCACACTATATAAAGACGAGCTTATCAGAGTATATCCGCGTTTCAGGGGGTGGTAACGCTGGGCGGGTGGAATTCTCCCTCCCCGTCTCCCAGGGCAACCGACCTGCTCCCTCCTCCCCCCGACCCCGCCAGTGAAGGAAGGAGGGCCCCAGCGGGAGGAAGCGTCTCCCAGGGCAAGCGACGTGGTCCTCTCCTCGGGGATTTGGGATATACGATTTTTGACTTTTAATATTGTTATTATACTCCCTCATTGTGTTGTTTAGTACTCTACCTCCTGTACACGGGGCTTTACCCCAACAAGAAGGCACAACTGTTGCCACCTTTGCAGATGATACGGCTATCCTCTCTGTTGGAGATGATATAGAAGCTGCAACACGCAAACTACAGACGTCTACTACTGAGGTTTGTAAATGGACCAAGATGTGGAGAATGAAGCTGAACGAATCAAAATCAGCCCACATCAACTTCACTAACCGAAAAGTCCCAATCTTCGATGTTGAGATCAATTCGAATAAAATACCGCATACTGAAGCAGTCAAATACTTGGGTTTGACACTTGACTCCAAATTAAACTGGAATAAACACATAGAAAAGAAGAAAGAAGAACTTAAAATCAAGTACAGAAGGATGTATTGGCTAATGGGAAGGAATTCCCATCTCTCACTTCACAACAAACTGCTTATATATAAGCAGATCCTTCGCCCTATTTGGACCTATGGGATACAGATCTGGGGCTGTGCCAAGAAATCAAATATTAAGAAAATCCAAACCTTTCAGAATAAAATACTGAGAAGTATAGTTGGAGCCCCTTGGTACATGCGAAACGATGATATTCATCGAGATTTGAGGATGGAGACAGTCTATGAAATTATTGCAAAATACGCAAGGAAGCATGAACATCGCCTCCACAAACACGTGAACCCGGAGATGCTCTACGTTTCGGACAACGAAGGTGAAATCCGACGTTTCAAGCGAAACAAACCACTGGATTTAGTTGTGCTGCGTGAAAAGAAGTGCAATCGAACTCAGTGCTAATTAATTGAGCTATATAATAAAGGGCTAGATTTTGCTGTAAACCTACCCACTTGGAGTGTACCTTTATTGATATGTAAAATTGCTAGATGAAATGTATTTGATTTTTCAGTCGCAATTAATAAATCACGAAAAAAATTGTGTTATTCACCTATTTCTTTTAACCTGCGTAGCAGGGCCATTAAACTAGTCTGATATATTTGCAATGGAATTTGTTTTAAATCGTTCCTCTCGAAATCAAGTCTTGATAATGTTTGCAATACATTTGCTGGTAAGCAGGTGTTCCATTTTATCTCTATTTTTTGCTCTCCAATTTCAGTTGTCACATTTGTGACTTTCTACGTTTTTGTAAATAAACAGTATAAATCATTTTTTAATTTAGAATTCGTCCCTAATTTATCTACTGAGCTGAAATATAAATCGAGTGCTCTTCAACCCATCTAGATTACAATAGCTTCTAATACCGAATTTTCAAACCTTTGCGTAATAATTTGTGGTTTTCTTGAAACGTGCCAAATTTAAGGAGTTCAAAAATTGATTTACGATCACAATCATTCTTTCTATTGGATTGCTTGATTTTGTAGTTGCTTGTTTTTATTATACTGGAGAGTTATCGTCTGGAATGACATACACAAAAAAAGTACTTGTGAAACACTACGAAATTTTGGTAAAATTCATGATTTGTTTCAGAATGCTTCCAAACAGAATCCATGGAGACATTTGGAACAAAATGTAGTTTGAATTTTTTTATTGAACACAACTGTTGTTTTATTGAACAAAAAAAAGCACTCGGTGTATGTAATGAAGAAAGCGAAGGAACACGAGCGCGGCCACTTGTTGAAGCGGGAAAGCGAGGTTAACCCTATCAGAGGTTAACCCACTTTCCCGACCACCCCATTGTACAGGGTATCAATTTCACTTATATACTTATAAGTCGCACATATACTGGACAGTGACGCTTATAGCTTTCTGGTGCTCCTATTCAAGTTCATTTGATCGAGTTTGAATCGCATTACCGTGTTGTCACCGGGAGTTGACCTCTGATATCGTCAACGACCTAACTGACTGGTTGATGAAGATCGTGGGCGACAACGCCTTCCCTCGCTCCCCACCGATTCTGTGGAACGGGCGACACAAAAGCCGATAGATATCCCGATTGTGAGCACAGCCCCGATGGTGGTTATATACAGACCCCTAATGCTAACCATACAACTAAATCATGAGATACTTTGATATAACTTGTAGTTATATGATGTTCAGGAGGGCTAAAACATTCAAATAGTCGTTGCGAAAACGTTCTGGTTAGTGGAAAAATTAAGAGTAAAGTACATAATTCTGGTAGTCCTTACAAAACTATCTTTGTACGATATATTGTGTCCTACTTCATCAATAAATTTCATGGAGTCGTCAAAAGTGACGTATTACCACGTTTTCATGTGCGAATTATTTATGACAATTTAAGGTGAGATGCGAAAGGAAACTTGAGATCATAACCTTTGATCATTAGTTTTTCTTTTTCAATTTTTGTATCATTTTAATGGAAGGGCTAGGTAATGAAGTAAGTTATGGATGCATAATGAGTTTTTAGCGGCAACGATGATGGGAAAATTCGTATCATTTGCATACTACTGTTGATGTTTAGGCCCTCCGAATTATATTAAAGATGACACGCTCAATCAATATTTTGTTAGCAATATCTGCAGAGCTCGCTGTGAGATGCTAAATTTAAATTATAAACCCTGCATCGTAGATCGCATCTATACTTGCCCGTTGTGTAATTCAGGGGAAGATGAGACGGCTTTGCATTTTTTGGCACAATATCATATTTTGAGGGGTATCCGCAAAGCACATTTTGGATGCCTATATTCGTCAATTGAAGAAGCTGTTCAATATTTAAATGGAAAAAATTGGTTGGCACTAGGCTGGTATTTACTGAGAGCGCTCAAGTTCAGAAATTGGCTGGTGGGGGAATGGAATTTTTGAGAATTGTTGATATTTTTTATATATATTTTGGCATATTATCAATGTGAAATTCATATCATGTTGTTGATATTTAGTGTTATATAGTGCTAAGGGAGAGTAAAAATTTGTTGAATTAATGTTAATGGTTTATATATTATATATATTTTGTAAAATGAAGTCTGGGTGTACCATAATATAGAGTATAGTATGATAATAAGTATTTATTGTTTTATGGTTGTGCTGCAGCTGTATAATGTTATGTTTGTTATGGTATGAATTTAAATTTTGTTATAAAACTTTTTCAAATGCAAATTATTGTTGAATGTTTTATATATAGCTTTTCCAAGTCGAATTGAGAATTTTCCAAGTCGAATTGAGAATTTTCCAAACCAAATTGAGATTTTTCCAAACCAATTTGAGAATTTTCCAAACCAATTTGAGAATTTTCCAAACTAATTTGAGAATTTTCCAAATCAATTTGAGAATTTTCCAATCTAAGAAACTTTCACTACTAAAAAGGAAGAGGGAGTTTTCCAAACCGAATTGACAATTTTTTAAGGCAATTCAAGACTTCTATTGAAAACAAAATTAGTGAAGCAGAACGGAAGAATAGCACTTCACGAACTAATTAACATTGAAATCAAAAAGACAAAATGAACGAAGAATACTTCATAAAAATTACGGTCTTGTTAAGAACAGAAAAAATCGAGGCTACTCTGCGTTTGGCTGGTCTATTGAAGTCAACAAAAACAAAAATCCGTTAATTTTGACATTCTGATTTCAATGTTAATTTGTCCATAAAGTGATATTCTTTTATTTTGCTTCACTACTTTGTTTTTCAATAAAAGTGTTGGATTGCCTCAAAAAAATTGTCAATTCGGTTTGGAAAACTCCCTCTTTCTTTTTGGTAGTGAAAGTTTCCTAGATTGGAAAATTCTCAAATTGATTTGGAAAATTCTCAAATTGATTTGGAAAAATCTCAATTTGGTTTGGAAAATTCTCAATTCGACTTGGAAAATTCTCAAATTGGTTTGGAAAAATCTCAATTTGGTTTGGAAAATTCTCAATTCGACTTGGAAAATTCTCAATTCGACTTGGAAAAGCTATAGAAGACAGCAAGATATTTCAATTAGATTCGAGGAAGCCTGATGCGAAATTGTCGGCCTATATGTAGTGGTAGGTCAGTGTACGAAGTTTTGGCGAATGATTGGGATAAGTTTAATGAGGAATGGGGTTAACGAGGAATTGAGAATTTGGTTTTATTGAGTAAAGCGGGCCAGCAGGCTGATTCCTTTTGTTTACAAACAGGCCTGGCGCTCTCAGTCTGGAATGCACTTTATTTTGGGACAACAATGCGGCGGACGGGAGGGAGGTAGGTCGGAGGTGGGACACTCGATTGTCCCGATATCGAGGGACATCTGGAGGAAAAGCCCTAGGACCATGCGAGGAAGGCAGTCCCGGTCCAGTTCCACATCAGATGAGCTGGATGAGGGTGACAAACAAAAGAGCTCACGTACCTTGGTGACGAGATGGCGGGCGGACGACTGAAGCGCGTCGCGAGGCGGACTTGCGCTGTCTGAGCTCCCCAATTGATGTCCCTCCTCTCCTCCCCGTCGTCCATCCCCTCCGTGCCACACCCCTCCCTTCCCCTCTCGAGTGGGAGACCCCCCTTGTCGTATAATTAATTAGAAATACTCCTCGAGCCCTCCTCCGCTCCCTAGATTTCAAGAATTTCCGTCCAGAGGAGAAAAAAGAGAAAAATGTCTTCCCCAGTTATCCCTGTCCTTTTTCTCGGACCTTCAGACCGTCCCGAGAACAAACCCTCATTTCGCCGAGTCCTATTGGGTCATTTCCTGAACGCTCGACGCGGCTCCTGACCGACTGCCACTCCCTTGGGCGTAGCTCGCCGCCTGATCTCATATTCTTTTCTTACTCCAAATGTAACTTTTTTCATTCATTTTCCACTTTCCCTTACTCCGAATCGTTGGGAAGCCGTCTACATTATGATATCAGGTAGTTACATCCCTCTCTAGGGACTTTGAATGAAAGATTTTTTTTTTTTTCCATGAATTTTTTCATTGCACCAAGTAAATAACTTATTAACAACATTATTCTGACTTTCAATTTTCAGGGGGATTCTCTGGGACATAATTATTGGGACTCAAGATCCATTACTCCAGTCCATGAGAGGAAGGATCCTTCTGAGGTTCAGCACACGTGGTCACTTCCTACACAAGTATCATTTTTTGACTTTTGTGCGCTTTAACGCCTATTGTTTGGTCTTGCACCCTAGTAGCTTCCCACAAGATCAACTGTTGCCACCTTTGCGATGACGTGACCTCGTGTTGGCTATGATATAGAGCTGTAACATGCAAACTGTTTGATTATTGGACGATCTATGAAGTTTCTGTCAAAATCAGCCCACATCAACTTCCAGTTCGCGAATAACTCCCAATCTTGGATGTTGATCAATTTCAAATAAAGTACCAATACTGTGCATTTTGCCAAATTAAACGAGTAGAAAAGAAGAAAGAAGAACTTAAAATCAAGTACAGAAGGATGTATTCTCTCTTCAAACAAACTGCTTATATATAAGCAGTCTTGACCAATTTGGACCTTTTACAGATCCCCACAAATCTGTTAAGAAATCTCCATTCACGTCTGGCTTAAGCCTTTGATTGTACATCGAGATTTGAGCAGCTTGTTACCAATGGTCAAGGAGGATGATCATCAGCCTGCCAATAAGCCAGTACATTTTTCTAAGTTTTACACCAAGTTCGGCCAAACTTCTTTGGGACTTTGAATGAAAGATACCATTAATTCGGCTCATAGTTCACATTTTCTTAGAATGAGGATAATTGTTCACTGTAAAATACCCTAAAATGTCCTGGGGCACAATATCTGTACGATATAAGTGTAATACACGACAGGATAATATCCAAATAGCATGAACACTAGTGTTTTTCAATGGGTCAAATTGACGCCTGACTTTTATTGAATTAATCCTACATTAATCCTGCATCTTTGTGCTCTCCTTAAACTGTTTCTACGTCATGCTCCCATCTTAGTCAGTCCGGTTTCGCTAATACAGTGTGTGATGAATATGGTTAGTTGGCCCCTTCCCGATTTTACAATCTGTCGCCTTGGGAGATGAACCGGACGCCTGCAACCGTCTGATTCATCCACTGAGCGTGGCAGAGCATTAATAATGTATCCACCTCCTCGGAAGGGGCAACTATACCATGCCATCACCTCATAAGTGTTACTATTCAGTGTTATTTTCAGTCCTATTTTACACTGGGTTATGGGTAGAGATGGAACATCGAAGCTGCAACATCGATGTTGGCATCGATGTCAACATCGAGTTTGGCATCGATGTCAACATCGAGAGCAAAACATCGATGTTAAATTCCATCATTTTCTAAACCAACCAAGGTAAGGTAACGGCACCGGTAGTGGCCACTGCTCCAGTAGTGGCCATTTTAAAGTTTATATTTGAGAAATAAGGATTCCCGGTCTCCTAGTGGCTTCAAACTTGCAGGAGGTACAGCTCATGTCATCTTGTAGTCAGAGGTTGAACTAGGAGTGCGCAGAGCATCATTGGAAATTGTGGTAAACTTCTCAATATGACCGTCCCTAGTTTCCTCGTTTGTTGGGCTGTATCCTAGAGCTTCTACTGGATAGAATCAATTTTGTTCATCTGGTATTGAATTTAATGATATTAAACACGTAAGGAGGGCAAAATGTCAAGTGGCCACTACTGAGACATGCACGTGGCCACTACTGGAAATTTCGTAATTTGATGTGGCCACTACTAGATCAAAATAAAAGTGTGAGAAAAAATTAATAAAAAATAGAAAAAATTGTTCTTTTGATAGTTTTAGGCAATGGATATGTTAGGGAAGAGTCGGGCTATATTCTAAATGAGTCCTGAAGAAAGTCAGTACTACTGTTGGCCCACAATTGTCAAAACTAAAGAAAAAAATTCTTAACTGTGGCCACTAACGGTACCGTTACCTTAGGTAAAAGATTAAAAAAATATATGAAAAATGAGTTTTAATTACCAATTAAAAATTACTTAAATAAAATCATCAATAGTTAGGAGGCATACCTATTATACAGGGTGCCCCAGGAGTGATGCACAATCCGACTCCTACGTGTTCTACAACTCATTTCCGACCAAAAATGTCTCCTAGCAATTTTTTGCCAGATGCCTCGTTTCCGAGCTATTTGCTATTTAAGATTTTTTTTCGTGTTTTCAATCTTATGTCATTAAAACTGTCATAACTCCCTCAATTGTGGTGATAGCTCAACTTTGATGTGCAACAGTTCTTGGAACTGCTACGCGAACGCGGACCGATACTTCATCCTCCAAGAGGCGCGTTGTCAGACTTGAGTCGATCCCTAGCCGTCTCATAATTGGTAAGTCCCCTTTCCATTATTTGCGGTTTCCTTAATACAACCCAAATTCTCTCTTGATTTCATAATCGGACCTATATCAGATTTAATAAATCTATATAAACTCCAATCCGATTGTTATTCATTAAAAATACCCAATTCATCATTAATTTATATTTTCAAGTTTAAATTATTGAAATAGTAAATTAGGTTTTTGGGGTAGAAATAAGTGTTAATTATCATAGATAATTCCAACACTATTTCAGATGACACCGTTAGAAAGAGCGTTAAATTTCTATCTATTTGATGTCAGAAAACTCTCTTTAAATTGCATTGAAGATGTGCGATTGCTGCGCGAAATGGCAGTTTTGTCAAAATCTTAAAATCGCCTGTTTTTCATCTTGCCTAGAAACCCCATGAATGCTTGATGCAGAACTGTGCAGGCCTGGTAAAATCTGCGCCAAAATGTCGGCTTTCCAACGGTGTAGTCGTTTTGGTTTTTTAAAATAGTTTTACTTAAGGAATTGCTGTTAAACTGCAGAAAAACGTGTGTTGTCTGTTTAAATTGAGGTTTTTCCAAGAGTCTCGACGAAAAAAGTTTGGTGCCGGGATATACGTAACTTTTCTCGCTGAATTGAATGGCCAGACCTCTCGAGTGATGATTTAAATTGGTTTTGTCGGATGCATAAACCCGTTCGTTTGTGAGCAGCGTCTACGGCATTTCTAAGCTGTCCGGCCGAAGTCAAGATAATCGAAGAGCCGAGAGACGGCTATTGTTTGTGTTCATTTACGATTGATTGCGATGAGTTGCATTCATCTTTTTGCTTACACTATGGACCCTAATCAAACCAGGCATCCGTATCATTACAAACTCTTCCCTTTCGTCTCTTTCCTCGCTGTATTTCCTTCAGCTAGGTTTTCCCTATTGCATATTATCATTCATCATGGTGCGCTATAGCTATTGAACATAGCTGGTAGTAATAACCAAAACCTTAGTGACAAAAAACAATTATTAGATAAAAAAACAGATAGTTTACTAGATAAAGTAGGATCAGTGACATAAACAACATTATCTACCAATATTTTTCCCTCATACTATCCGACGTGTTCGCTAGGGTGTGAGTTGTACATAGGAGGAGTGACTCCCTTGCTGCTTCAGAAGCGTTGCCATTGCCAAAACCGTACACAAAAATCTTGTCAACATACTCACTTGTGGTATAGCTACTCAATTGAAAGCAAATCATCGCAATCAATCGTAAATGAACACAAACAATAGCTGCCTCTCGGATCTTCGATTATCGTGACTTTGGCTGGACAGCTTGGAAATGCCGTAGACGCTAATCACAAACGAACGTTTTCATTCATTAAATTCATTTTCATTTTTCATTTTTAAATATTTATTTTTTAGTTTAAATCTTAACAATCTTGTTTAAACACTAACTCTTTGTGTGAACTCGATTTAAACCCCAATATATTACCATTGTCCAACAGCTGTATAACATGTTCCAGTCAATGAACATTTTACTGAAACCGAATTTGGTTAGAAACAACAAATCATCCACATTGCAACACCCAACGTTACGGCCAAATCAGATTGGGGTTGATGATACACGGCGCACAAAGCAACCCCTCCTTCAAGACCGGGAGGTCGTGCGGGTCATTGCATATCCTTGCCCCTGACCAAGACGATGCCTCCTCCGTAGCTCTCCCAATTTTCAAACATTAGGTCTTTTTTAGTGATAGAGGGTGTCCCAGGACTTATGCACAACCCGACTCCTACGTGTTCTACAACTCATTTCCGACTGCGATGAGTTGCATTCATCCGAGACTTTTGAAAAAACTTCAATTTTAACTGAAAACACAGGTTTTTCTGCAGTTAAACACCATTTCCTTAACTAAAAATATTTTTTAAAACCAAAACGACTACACCGTTGGAAAGCTGACATTTTGGCGCACGTTTAACCAGGCCTGCACAGTTCTGCGTCAAGCATTCATGGGGTTTCTAGGCGAGATGAATAACGGGCGATTTTAAGATTTTGACAAAACTGCATTTCGCGCAGCAATTGCACGTCTTCAATGCAATAGAAGAAATGTTTCCTGACATCAAATAGATAGGAAATTCAACGCTCTTACCAACGGTGTCATCAAATTTGAGCTATCTCTGAAATTGGCGGAGTTATGGCAGTTTTAATGACTTAAAATCGAAAACACGAAATAAATCTTAAATCCAGGTATTAGTGAGCAAACCTTACAATGTTCTTTTTTTCTTACTGACGCAGTTTCCCTTTCAGTTTTTCCCAAAGATTTCTTTATTTTCATTCTGCCATCAGGTGAACTTTTTTTTACGATTGATGTGATGTTTTCATTTCTTATTGATTTCATTAAAACTTTTTTCGAAGGACTTCGTGTGTTTTTTTCCAATGATCCCTTAATTTTGTCCCTCCTTGTGGCATTTTGAAACCACGTTTTTCGATACATTTTTGACTCTAATTTCCAAACCATCCGACCGATTTTAAATTTCTTTTTTGCATATTAAAGAGGACAGATGGAGCTTTCCAATGAGCTATACTTTTTTGATTTTTGGTCAAGAGATCACTCCACAGCTCATTTTTTTTAAAACGACGTTTTCACTTTTTTTAAACAAAAAGCGTTCTTTCGTCATTTTCTTTAGGAATGTCCGATCGCCTCGTTCTTCAGCTGGTTTTTTATCTTGACTACTCTACTTTTCGACAGATCCAATTCGGTGGAGAAATAATGATCTCTATACTTTTTGACGCCCAATTCCAGCGAGCACGATTTTTCTCAGGTGATCCCTTAATTTTGTCGAGCAGTGTTGTAGTCTTTAGCAAGTCCTAGCTCCTGAATCTAACGAAACCATGACTGCGCAAGATGAAATCGGCACCCGATAATTTCTACCTCTGGCCAAACTTCCACCACACTGTTGTGAATGCCTATTTCAAAATCTTTCAAAAGGAGATTCATGTTATTTATTGGAACGGGTTGGAGAACCCAGGATTGGGAAGTGATCGGTAGAGTTGGTGAAATCGGGGTTTTTATAAAGTAGTCGTTGAATTCGGTAGTCCGGTGGAACCACGGATACTAGAATACACGGTAGGGGTCATGATCTCAGCTCTTGGAGAAAACCCGATGACAGTGACGTCACTGATACCCGACAGCGAGACCGCCTTCCTTCTACGTTACCGTTTTAAACGTTTCCTACGTTTTCAAGTCCTTGGATGATTGAAAGATCACACTATATAAAAACCAGCTTATCAGAGTATATCGACGTTTCAGGGGGTGGTAACGCTGGGCGGGTGGAATTCTCGCCCCCATCTCCCAGGGCAACCGACCTGCTCCCCCCTCCCCCCACCCCGCGGAATTGGGGCCCAAGCGGGGGAAGCGTCTCCCAGGGCAAGCGACGTGGTCCTCTCCTCGGGGATTTGGGATATACGATTTTTTGACTTTTAATATTGTTATTATACTCCCTCATTGTGTTGTTTAGTACTCTACCTTGTACACGCGACTTACCCCAACAAGAAGGCACAACTGTTGCCACCTTTGCAGATGATACGGCTATCCTCTCTGTTGGAAATGATATAGAAGCTGCAATACGCAAACTACAGACGTCTACTACTGAGGTTTGTAAATGGACCAAGATGTGGAGAATGAAGCTGAACGAATCAAAATCAGCCCACATCAACTTCACTAACCGAAAAGTCCCAATCTTGGATGTTGAGATCAATTCGAATAAAATACCGCATACTGAAGCAGTTAAATACTTGGGTTTGACACTTGACTTCAAATTAAACTGGAATAAACACATAGAAAAGAAACGTTTCCTAAGAAGAACTTAAAATCAAGTACAGAAGGATGTATTGGCTAATGGGAAGGAATTCCCATCTCTCACTTCACAACAAACTGCTTATATATAAGCAGATCCTTCGCCCTATTTGGACCTATGGGATACAGATCTGGGAGGATGTGCCAAGAAATCAAATATTAAGAAAATCCAAACCTTTCAGAATAAAATACTGAGAAGTATAGTTGGAGCCCCTTGGTACATGCGAAACGATGATATTCATCGAATTTGAGGATGGAGACAGTCTATGAAATTATTGCAAAATACGCAAGGAAGCATGAACATCGCCTCCACAAACATGAAAACCATGAGATGCTACGTTTTGGAAAACGAAGGTGAAATCCGACGTCTCAAGCGAAACAAACCACTGGATTTAGTTGTGCTGCGTGAATAGAAGTGCAATCGAACTCAGTGCTAATTAATTGAGCTATATAATAAAGGGCTAGATTTTGCTGTGAACCTCTTGGAGTGTACCTTTTGATATGTAAAATTGCTAGATGAAATGTATTTGATTTTTCAGTCGCAATTAAGAAATCACGAAAAAAAAAAAAAACATTGTGTTATTCACCTATTTCTTTTTAACCTGCGCAGCAGGGCCATTAAACTAGTGTGAAATATGTGCAAATCGAACGGGTTGAAAAGGTGAATTGAAATTCGTGGGAATATTCCAATCTCAATAATTAAATAACACAAGACTTAATTTTGACTATTTTCATATTACCGAAGACTGGACAGATGACTTGAAAAATGATTCAGTGGAACTCAACTCACGATTTTTGTCATTTTTTTGTACCGAACTTGTACCTGATTAGCGTTTTCTTGATGATTTAGGTGGGCACGGCGGTTTAGGTTTTTTATTCTAATGAACGTTCGAATTCTAGCGAAACACATGGCAACAAAGTTGTCTATAATTTTCCCAATGGTGCCTTTTTAACTGAAGTACTTACTTTAACCTTTTGAACACTTACCCGAAACTGAAAATACCCTTGCTACGTTTGCGGATGATACTGCAATTCTAGCGACTGGGGAAACCAACAGTGAATCAGTTACCAAGTTGAATGTCAGGGAATTTCACTAACAAAAGGATCAACTATGTGCCACTATTTTCATATGCCAATGAAGCGAAATACTTGGAATTACAGAAACTGACTTTATGAAAAATGATTCAGTGGAAAAACTGTCAGTCCACTTCTTTTTGTGCTGGGGTTCGTCTTCTGTGATCCGACTTGTAGAACCTGATTTTCATCCGTAGAACCACGACTTTTCTTGAGCTGGATTTATTTAGGAGGATGGTCTCCTTAGGCAGTTTAGAATGCTGTTTTATTATTCTAATGAACGTTCTGAATTGGGTCACTAGCGAAACACATGTAGGCAACAAAGTTGTCTATAATTTTCCCAAATTAAAGCATGTTGGAGAGACTGTTATCACCATAAACAATGGTTTTGACGTACTGATTTCAACTCTTGGAATCTCAATTTAACAATTGAAATCTTTCATCAACTTCCTGTTTGCTGGTCCCTTGTTTTTCCTGGCTATTATAGAACTCGAACGTTCATCGTTCGTTTCCGAGCCATTCGCGATTTAAGATTTATTTCGTGTTTTCGATATCAAGTCATTAAAACTGTCATAACTCCGCCAATTTTGGAGATAGCTCAAATTTGATGACACCGTTGGTAAGAGCGTTGAATTTCCTATCTATTTGATCAGGAAACATTTCTTCTATTGCATTGAAGACGTGCAATTGCTGCGCGAAATGCAGTTTTGTCAAAATCTTCAAATCGCCTGTTATTCAAGACTGACCTTGGGTAGTAAAGCGCTGTTTATGGGTAGGGAATATGTATATTTGGGCAATGTTGAAATTTCCCGCTACAGAGGGTTTCCTAAATTTGATATTTTTGAAAAAAAAGAAAAAAAAAATAAACACATTCCGGAGAAGATCGCGCAAATTATAGAGATTTGATTGTACATAGCAATAGAAATCGATTTGGGATAGTAAGTTGATGTTTTGTACAGTTCGTAGACTATTCGACACTTTGGAAAAAAAATTCATGATTTATCATTTTTCTCATTTAGAACGTTTGGGCTTTTGCTCCTTTGATCCCTGGGGTTTCTCGTTGGCTGTTCTATCTCGTGCCCAACGTATTTTCTACATGACATCGATACGGAATCGCAAAGTTGACTATTCCATTGGAAAGCTGATGAAATTTGAGAGTTTTTTCTAAAATTTGACAGCTTCCGACACGTTTTTACGATATGGTTTTTCAGAAATTTAATTTTTTTACATGGTGAACGTTTCAGTTGCAATTAGGGAGTGTAGACGTTAATTGATGAACATGAAAAAGAACTAGGCTTACGGAAAAATGTACGCTAAATTTGAAGATTTTCAAATGTCGAAAAAATGCGGGTTTATAGCTCAAAAAGTTGTTTTCTTGAAGAAAAAAAAAAAAAAAGAAGACTCAAAAAGTCATATCGCGGGGAAAGCTTGCAAAGTGCGATTTTCGTCGTTTGGTCCATTTTCGTTCTTGCTTCACGAAAAAAATGTTTACGTCAGGCAGGGACGGCCTGTACAATAAGTGGTGGGGACAAATGTTGATGTGTGTGTAGCGCCTCATTCAGCCAAGCCCGCAACGCTTTGGTGTTGTGCAAGATAACTGCTTAGGCGCTGAATATACTAAGAACTAACCTTCCTCATTGTGGACATTTTATGTTTTCCGTTATTAATCGCAATTTGTTTTATTTCCTTCGATCTCATCACTCGCTCCACCGATTGTCATCCTCAATGTATGCAGGATGACACTCAAATCAAATAGAAAGAACATTACATGATACCAACTGGTTACATACTCAAATTAACTTCAAAAGCGTAGTGGTAAGTGATGCCCGCAAAATATGGCCGTCTATATGTTTGGTTTGTTTACGGTTTCAGTGGGAATAGCGAAGATAATGAATTTGCTGGATGGACTACTTTATAAAAACCATAAATATAGTTTTTTCCTAACTAAATAAACCTTTTCTGCATTCAATTCAACTCTTTTGCTTGTGAAGACCAACACCTTTTCCTCCCTCATTCAATTCAACTCAGGTGGGAAGGAAATTAATTGAAGGTCTGTTGGAATCATAGCAGTTGGAATGATAATACCGACGTAAAGGATACGAGGGACGGACGAGGATAGCGAGGAAGGGGAGCCATATTCCATAGTATTTTGTACCTATTTAGGCTTCAATATTGAATATTTGTTGAATGCTTATTGTATTTATTTATATTGTTTATATTGTATACAGGGTGTTCAGTGTAAGAAAGGCGAAACTTCAGGAATTGACTCAGCAACTAATTTTGGGTGATTCTCATTTACGGGACAATCGAGGTTTGATTCTGACTAAAAAATGTTGTTCTCGTAAATTTATGATTTTTTTATTATGCAATCTAGATGTTACTCTAAAGGTATAGTGATGTACAAGCACGCATGATTTTCGTTTGTTTCCTCAAAATTCAGGTTTTAAAATTGTATAGGTCACGAGAATGGTATGTATCCATGACAATGAGCTTTGTCAGCCAAATAACGATAGAATTACGTAAACGGTGCGTAGGTAAGGTTGAATGAGATAGATATCTGATTTCAGTTTTTCCTGACTTTGTGCTACAAGTATCACATTTTAATATTAGTATTTATTTAGTTTCAAGTACCAAACTAGAAAAAAAATTGTTTCAAACAGCCATGACGGCTTTTGTGTAGCCACAACAATGAAGTTTAAAATCGCCACGACAATGAGAAATCAACACTAACCTTTTGCAATTAGGAGTCTAATGAACACCTATTGGAATTGAAACTTGCATTAAATAGAGTTTAACATCTCTATCGCAAAATGAATGCTAAACGAATCAATAAGATTGATTAAGAGTGATTTTCAAACCCATAGCAATGAGAAGTATGAAACGAACACACTTGTTTTTCAAACGACGAACTTCTTTTTTGAGCCCCAACTGTATAGAAATGGCGGAAGCATTGTTTCCTCAAAGGGCAGCGTTACCAACGCTGAAAAAACTTTGAATTGCCAAAAAATGCCCTCATTTGAGAGAGCTACGATGATTTCCTTCAAACCCATGACAATGAGACAAAAGGTTTGGGATTCGTACAGACTATCTAAAAGTTAGTTCCACTTGTAAGCGCACTAACATCCAGTAACTAATTCTAAAAAAATACTAGTTAAAATATTTCCGGTAAAACGTACTTTGAGCGGATAAAATTTCGGATTAAGTTCAAATTCTGACTCACGGACAGACCATGACAATGAGATTAGAGGCACCTACATTTCGGTCAATTACCGGCATGTACAATGAAGGGTAGCCGAACTTTATGAGAGCCATGAGTTACAACATAAAATCTACAAAAATAATTTTTGGAAAAAGTTGAACAGAAAATTATTTATTATTATTTATCAATTAACTAACTAGATAAATTGAATTTAAATTATATTGTAGAAAAGAGCGTTACATTTTCTTCAATTTTCATTTCATAACATTTTCCGTTAAGTCACGTCGTACATTAGTTTTTCTAGCCTAAACTTGAATTTTTGTCAACCTTCTACTTTTCAATCAATTTTCAATGTTGATTGATCCACGGTAAAAACATCTAAATTTCTTCAGCTTTCTATTGGTCAATTGAATTTTCATTTCACAGCAATTTTTGACAGAGAAATTGGTGTTTAAAAAACTTGGTGTGTGAAGAAAAATTGGTGTCTGAAAAAACGTAAATTTTTTTAAACAAAATCAGCGCAGACTCATGAGATAATGCCAATGGTGTTGGAAGACATTGACGTGAGAAGGGGGATAAAACGACGTAATTTTTCTCGCAGAATCGAATAAACGCATTTCTACAAATTTTTCTAAAATACAAAAACAAAAATGATTTTCAAAAATATTTCCAACTTCTTTTTAGAGGATTTTTGTTTTACTATTCACGACAGCTATTCAAACTGTCAAACCGCCCTCCTCCGTGTTGGGGGCACATTCTGCATCTCCTTCGAACGCTCTCAACTGCATGGCGCAATTTTTTTTTTATTTCGGCTCTGTTCGGCGAAAGACATATCGATTCGATCAATCAAGGCCTACCTTATTGACTCCTTTATTACTTTCGTTTTTAGAAAGAAGTATTTCAGATCACTTCATTTTTCATTTCTGAACCAACAATCACCCTAAACCCCCCCCCCCCCTTCTCTCTCTTCATTCGAGTCTGAGAAATAAAAAATGTGTCATCCAGCGGCTGGGATGTTGAGAGAGAGAGGCTGTATCATATGCCGAGTGACCGGGGCAAGAAGCCGGATATCGTTGCCATTAAGATTTTAATCATTCGGAGAGTTTTAAAAATGTGTTCATTCGAGTCTGAGAAATAAAAAATGTGTTAGACCGAAATGTAGATGTTTTTACCGTGGAGCTCCATTCATTTTCCAGTTTATGGTATGGTAGTAAATCAACATTGAAAATTGTTAAGAAAGCAGAAGGTTGACAAACATTCAAGTGTAGGCTAGAAAAAACATGTGCGACATGACTGACTTCTTAGGAGAAAATTTTATGGAATCCAACTTAAAGAAAATTTAACGTTCATTTTAACGATATAATTTAAAGATTGTTTCAGTGAATTAAGGTCGAAAATACGAGAAAAAAAAACTTGATGTGGAATAGACAGAAAAGGAGCGGATTAAAACAAAAATTGTTGCAAATTAGAATCGAACCCTGAAGATTTTGAAATGACTGTCGAATTTCAGAAAACCGTGTTTTACAACAGTTGAAATTCATATCTCCCCAGGAAGAATCATCGTGGAGGTGAAAGCTGAATCCCATCTTTAACCCAAGCTTCATTCCTATTATTGCAGCAAAGAAGACAAAGGAACAGAAAAGTATTACTTACCCCACATTCGCAGAGCCAATCTACCTTTTCGTAGTGATGAGGGTTGAACTTGAGAATCGTGGAACGATTTCTGCTTGCCTTTGATATTCGTTGCCGTCCTGTCAATAGTAGCACTGGGCTCCCTCCATCGTGAATAATCACCTATAATTTAGCGAACTCATTACAGTATTGTTTGATTATGCTTATTTGCTATGCTTTGACGATTCGAGGTACTTACTTTTATGGTTTTCATTTCTTATTCAAAAGCACAGGTAACATTTGAGACATCATAGATAGCAATGGTTGAATTGTTGATAACAGTGAATCGAGCTTTGATATCAAAGTCCCTATTTGATCGGTTTGTTGGGCAGCGATTAGCTACGTCTGCGTACGATAATTAATTATATTGACTTGTTGGGTTATTCAATTGTTCATGATTTGTACTAATACGTTGAATCTGCGTCAGTCAATCATCTGGAGTTGGTTGAATTCATCTGGAGTTGGTTATTTTGAGTTCAGTGAGTTTAAATATTTTCTGGAGTTTTACGGTGACCGGGCATCCAGTATAATTAGCTGTGTGATCCCCACTGCAATTGACGCACTAAGGAACTGCTAACAGTGGTTTTGCACACACCAATCAGTCCAATAACTTCCGCACCTTGTCTGAATAATTTGGGACCCACCTAGAATTATGAGCAAACATGCCAATTGTTCTTTGACGTTCTTTTGCTGAATTGGGTGGGGGTCAGTTGAGGAGTCGTTAGAGACGATCAGGGTCAGGTGAAATAGTTTTATTTTCTATTTTATAAACAAAAAGTTTGATCGATGTTTGAGCATATCTACTTTTTCCTTGATTTATGGTGAAACCATATTTTCGTATTCTGTCCATAAAACGTTAAAGATTTTTGTCATGCTCACCCTTGTCTTCCCCGCACACAGTGACGTCATCCAAATACGCAAACGTTTTCTTTAGCTTCTCTTTAGAAATGACGTCGTCTAAAACACGCTGGAAAAAGGGGACACCATCTGGCAGGCCGAATGCCTGTCGACCACACTCCTCAAACGCAGTATAAGGGCGGTCCTTTTCTAGTAAGGGCACCTGGTGGTAGGCACGTTTAAAATCTATAGTGCTGAACCACGAGTTTTTGGATACCCTAGAGACGGTTTGCTCAATATCGGGGAGGGGGTAAGCATCCAAAAGAGTGTAGCGATTGATGGTCTGCGAGTAATCGACCACCATACGTTTTTTGTTATTTGCCATTTTACGAACAAACTTAATCTCTTTTATCTGTGCAAGCATTTTCTAACAAATAATTACAGTAAATTCTCAAAATGGCCTCCAGTTTGTTGAATGAACAAATGTGTCCTTTTGTGCAATGCATCAACAGCACTTCGAAGCTCTCGTCGGTTTTGATTCATTTGATCTCCGTGATCCATTATCTCTTTGAATGAAATCCTGAAAATTTATTTATTGTTACAACAAACTCTAGCAACTTAGCAGAAATATCACTATTTTGGTGCTCAAAGTCAATTATCAAGAACAAAGCAATAACTAAAATACCACCAGGTACACTAAACGAAGAGGTCAAATAAATTACCTTTCTCTGTTGTCCAATACTGCCAAAGATCCCGGGATGACTCTTGATGCAAAATTAAGATGGAAAGGGATTAGTCTCTGCCATTTGGAGGTCGCGGTGAGACCATCTGTCCTGATATACCCAACAAATAGCATACCCTCACTGTTTCCAGTCTGGATTGTTTCATGGTTGCAGTAGTTGAAGAAAGGCCCAACTTTAATCCCTCAAATAACAAAATCATTATTTTGAGTTGGAACAAGTTTAAATATTTAAAATATTTTTCATTTTGACATTTTGGCATCCAGTATAATTAGCTGTGTGATCCAACATGCAATTAACAAATTTTTTTTCGTGAAATGGTGATTGCACGTACCAATCATCCAATAACATTTATCTAGCCTTTTACATATCATTAAGGACGAATTATGGGTAGGTCCAAAATCTTCTTTGACGTTCTTTTGCTGAATTGTCACTGAGGTCGATCAAACTATTTGTCAGCAAACTATCAGAGTGGTTTGTTTTATTTTTTATTTTTCAACAAAACGTAGAGCACTCCAGAACTCTGTTTGTAGACATATCTAGCTTTTTCGTCTTGATTTTGAATCCATGGATATTCTGATCCATAAATCTCGATGAATATCATCTTGTCGCATGACAAGTGACGTCATCCAAATACGCAAACGTTTTCTTATTCTGAAGGTGATCGTAAAACACGCTGTTCTTGGCACATTGGGACATCCTATCTTGGTCCAAATGGAGTGTCGTTATATATAACGCAGTATAAGGTCGGTCCTTTTCTAGTGATAGGCTTTAACCTGTTGTTTAAAATCTATAGTAAGAACCATGAGTTTTTTGGATCAAGACGGTTTGCTCAAACCCAAGTATTTAACTCCAATGATGCGTGATTATATGATGGTTTGCGAGTAATCGACACCATACGTTTTTTGTTATCCATTTTACGAACAAACTTAATCTCTTTTATCTGTGCAAGCATTTTCTAACAAATAATTACAGTAAATTCTCAAAATGGCCTTCCAGTTTGTTGAATGAACAAATGTGTCCTTTTGTGCAATGCATCAACAGCACTTCGAAGCTCTCGTCGGTTTTGATTCATTTGATCTCCGTGATCCATTATTCTTTGAATGAGATGATCTCTCGATTCAATCCTGACGTCGTACACTTTTGCTTTGAGATTCCCCCAGAGGTAATAAATAGTCCATCGAAGTAAGGTCAGGGGCGCAAACAGCCGAAGGGGTGTAAAGACACAAATGCAAAAGTACGGGGATGCACAACCTACACCAATTTAGTCAACATAAATTACCTATTTCCAGCTGTTTTCTCATTCCTTTTGACAGGACACTAAGGATTGGATGGGAGAACGGGATGATGTTGACTTTTGAGGTGTTAGCACGAACATGAAGTTACCATAGTACATGAAACCCAACAAATAGCATACCCTCCGGTATAACGTGTTCCGGTGAAGTGCGACTGTTGTAAACCGAAGGGCATATTCCCTGGCAGCTTCGGAACCGTTTTGGAGAATCCATAGACATAAATCATGACGTATTCCTCCAAGCTGTACCGAGCCATGTTGGAACAGAGATGAAAAATTATTGTAAAATATTTTTCATTTATTTCTAAATATTTAGAAAATTATTGAAAATTAATTTAAAATGTAATTATTGAAAAAATACAAAGCGAAGAGATTGAGGTCAACAGAGGTACTTACTCATTGAGTTTCAACGTGAAAATGACGGACCAGTGAAATTTTTCGACAACAGGTTACATTTCTGTTGTTCAATTCCTGGATTTCTACGACGTGTCCTTGAACAATACATTGCACTGTACCTAGATATTTCGATATCAGCTCTTGATAGCACAAAGTGATTTGTAAAGTTTGGTGTTCATGGAATTATACAGGGTGTCCCGCACTTACTGTAAAAAAAATTTGGGTGAAACTACATGGAAAATGGAGTAAATCGCCGCCAACCGCGATTTTTTTTCTCAACCCGTTGCTGAGATATGCTATTTTTAAGAGTTTTTTCAAAAAATCGCGTTTTTCGCCATTAAAACGCTTTTTTCTCGGCAATTTCCCAACATTTTTGCACATTTGACCACATTTTCGGAATCTGCGTTAAATTTCCTATAAGATGAAGTTACTTTGATTTCCAAAACCCATCTTCCAAACACCGAAATTTTCAATCAAAGATGAACATTTTTCGCAAAGTGAAATTTTTCAAAAACTTGGAACGCTTGGCGTGACCACAAAAATAATTTTTTTCGTTGTCAAATTTGATAAAAACTTCTCCCACTTCTAAGCTTTCCAACGGCGTCTCAACCATTTAATTCTGATTGGAATTGACGGAGAAATTAAAGTTCGAATGCCAGAAAACGTGTAGTTCGTTTTAGCGTAAGTTGGTAGGTGACGTACGATATGGGCCACAGAAACTGATTTTTCTCGATTTCAATTAATGTTTTCCGGCATTCAACCACAGGTTCGAATTGGGCGTTAAATTTCCTGTAAGAAGAGGTTCATTTTGTTTCCAAAATGTTTTTTCCAGGTACTGTAAAAAATTAAAAATTGAGAATTGTGATAAATGTGTAAAAAAATTTGGAAACAAAATGAACCTCTTCTTACAGGAAATTTAACGCCCAATTCGAACCTGTGGTTGAATGCCGGAAAACATTAATTGAAATCGAGAAAAATCAGTTTCTGTGGCCCATATCGTACGTCACCTACCAACTTAGGTACGTTAAAACGAACTACACGTTTTCTGGCATTCGAACTTTAATTTCTCCGTCAATTCCAATCAGAATTAAATGGTTGAGACGCCGTTGGAAAGCTTAGAAGTGGGAGAAGTTTTTATCAAATTTGACAACGAAAAAAATTATTTTTGTGGTCACGCCAAGCGTTCCAAGTTTTTGAAAAATTTCACTTTGCGAAAAATGTTCATCTTTGATTGAAAATTTCGGTGTTTGGAAGATGGGTTTTGGAAATCAAAGTAACTTCATCTTATAGGAAATTTAACGCAGATTCCGAAAATGTGGTCAAATGTGCAAAAATTTTGGGAAATTGCCGAGAAAAAAGCGTTTTAATGGCGAAAAACGCGATTTTTTGAAAAAACTCTTAAAAATAGCATATCTCAGCAACGGGTTGAGAAAAAAAATCGCGGTTGGCGGCGATTTACTCCATTTTCCATGTAGTTTCACCCAATTTTTTTTTTTACACTAAGTGCGGGACACCCTGTATATATTTAAGACGAATTAATCATAGAACTCAATTAGGAGCGTGGAGACACACTGATCACCTTCCTAATCGATCCATTGTACTGAAATATAAAGGGAGCTCTTTTTATGCCGTCTAGAATGCAATTAAAACTTTACTTTGAAGGGTTGGCTACGCAGAAATGATAAGCCTTATTGTAATAATTTTTGTTTTCTTACACCCTTCACTTGTGAATTTACATAGTTCAATTGAACCTTCTTGCTATTTCTGAGATATATGAATCCGTATTTAACACCAGAAATCATTTCAGATTGATTCAAAATGAATTGGCATGAAAATAGTGGAAGTCATTATTTTCTACAAATTGTCTCCAGAAACGAATAATACGCCAGTAATAAGCCTTACAAGGTACTTGCATTTTACATGTGCTATAAAACGCCTTAGAATTGATAATACTTGGAACTCCACTTGGGGTCAAGTTCGTCTTAACTAAAGCTTGATAAAAAACGAACCACAAGTGGCCTTTCGAGGTTTCTGGAGTCATAGGCAAGTGGAGTCCAAGTAATTTTGGACTGAAACCCACTGGGATCCGTAAAAATTCGTTCATGGCAGATAAAAAAATGTCTGGACCCAAAACCCATTCAAAAAATGATGAACCCACGAGTTAGAATTGACAGCGTTTCGTTGTTATGGTAACACAATCTAGGTAATTTGTACGGAATGGATAGCGTGACGCAACTATGAAAATATGTTCTGGTGGGTTCATTGTCATAAGTGAATAAGTGCCTTTCTAATCATGGAAATGAACATATAATGATGAGTGGCAGTTTGGTTGGGAAAGTCTGCTGAGAATAGTAAAGAGGCAGATGGGTCAGGTAGAGCGACGAGGAAGATGATGGACACAAGAGGGTGGCGGTCGACGCGGTGGTGGGATGGGGTGTATTGATCAGGGCAAGAACCTCCCAGCCTTTGGGAAACTGGGTGGCCCCTTCCACGGGGGAGCTGACTGCCAGTGGTGCGGTGATGTAAGCCCGTGCAGCATGTAAGGTCTATATCCGTCTTCTTCTGCCCCCTCCCTCCAAATTCTCATACAGCAAAACTGTAATGAATGGTGGAAGTGGGAAAACATCCCACAACAGTGTCAAACTGGCTGGAGAAGAAGCCAAAGACAAGATGTATGAACCTAAACAGAACAAGAAGCTAATTAGGGTGTTGACAGTGATTGTTTATGTGTTCTCGGTATCATTGGCCGCGATCATCCTCTCCCTCTACTACATGGTGTTTTGGCAGCCTCATCCAAAAAACAACACTCAAGCCGTTCTGTTCAAAAACGACAGCGAAGGCCTCCAGCAATCTGGATGTACGTATATAAACACCATCAAAACACACTCCCTTCTTGAGCGCTCCATCCAAAACCTATTACCAATTCCAAATCTTTTTTATTGGCTTTTGTTGTTTCGAGAAAAATGACCTTCGTATTGTGATTCCAAAATGTTCAGGTATCAATCCGGCGATTCAGGATCGTATGTTATGGAGGCTTACTGTCACTGAGTCCTTGATAGCGGAGGGATTTGACCGCATCATCCCCAGACAAACTGATGGAAATCATTCTGTAGAATTACCGTTCAATGAGGTTTGACAGTCGTGACTCTTTCGTACCTAACATCACACTATTTTAATTCAACACCTCTTGAGATCTTATCTTATTCAACAGCTTGTCATGGTAAGAGACCAAAGGATAACTATGTTATCAGGATCTACAGTTGGTCGGAGTTTGAGAGGCATGTTTACTCCATCTTGGGCTTTGGCAAAGGTTCACCTGGCTTGCTCACATTCTAGATTCATTCTTCCATTTAAATAAAGTGCATTCATCCTTAACCCACTGTTGGAAAACGGCGCAGAAGCTAGGCATTAGTTATTACATGACTTGCCATTATTCCTCATCAGTAGTTTTCAACTTTGTGCTGTTTCAAGAACAATTAATTGGCTTATCATCGCAGTACCATACTGATTTGTGGATCCCAAGAGAACTGGTTGCTTCTCTTAAAACACGGAGCTCATCGTTTCAGATTACAGTTCACTGAAGGATTTCAAGCTGTATATACCTAGATCATGCAGCGTGGTCGTATGTGCCAATTGTCATAAATTAAATATGTTTCGTAAACTATTATATTCATATTGAATGGTTTTGTAATTAGAGCAGTTCAAGTATTTGCAAAGAAATTGTCATCAATAGCGAACAAAATAACTAGTTCTATATCACGTTACTCGCACGTAATTATCGCAAATACCGAAGAGGGATTTGAATTTTTAGCACTTTTGGTACACACCTGTAATTTGACATTTTATCATTTGACGTATCAAGGTGCATGGATTCCAAATCTGCAATGTTCATCCAACACAGAATGGCCATATTTTGCAAATAACCTCCGAAAAAATTCACGCTCATAGGAAATTTGACTCTGATAACTATTGCTTCCGAGTCTACTAAAGTAGCGGAAGCATTGTTTTCACTTTCGGAATGTGAAAATTTTTTTGTCTCCAAAATCAAAAATTCCACTCGCATTTTGCGTTTTAGACCTTTCTGAACAATTTTGGTTCCGTGTCTGTCTGTGTGTCTGTGTGTGTCTGTCTGTCTGTGTGTCTGTCTGTCTGTCAGCAAATCCTTGTTACGGGCAAAACTACACGAAGTTATTGTCCGATTTTGATGAAATTTTCAGGGATTGTGCGGGTTGGGGTGTAGATGGTCCCCTATAGGTTTCATGACCCCCGGATCAATAGTAGCCTCTGCGCATGCGCAAACGTGAAATCCTTGTTACGCGCATAACTCCGGGAGTTCTTGACCAATTTCGATGAAATTTTCAGGGATTGTTTGGTTTGATGTGTAGATGGTCCCCTATGAGTTTCATGATCTCCGGATTAATAGTAGCCTCTGCGCATGCGCAAACGTGAAATCCTTGTTACGCGCATAACTTCGAGAGTTCTTGACCAATTTTGATGACATTTTCAGGGATTGTTCAGGTTGGGGTGTAGATGGTCCCCTATAGGTTTCATGACCCCCGGATCAGTAGTAGTCTCTGCGCATGGGCAAACGTGAAATCCTTGTTACGCGCATAACTCCGGGAGTTCTTGACCAATTTCAATGAAATTTTCAGGGATTTTGCGGGTTAGGGGTCCCCTATAGGTTTCATGACCCCCGGATCAATGGTAGCCTCTGCGCATGCGCAAACGTGAAATCTTTGTTACGCGCATAACTCCGGGAGTTCTTGACCAATTTCGATGAAATTTTCAGGGATTGTGCGGGTTAGGGTATAGATGGTCCCCTATGAGTTTCATAACCCCCGGATCAATAGCAGCCTCTGCGCATGCGCAAACGTGAAATCCCTGCCACAAGCATAACACCGGGAGTTCTTGACCGATTTCGATGAAATTTTCAGGGATTGTTCGGACTTATTAGGTATATTTTATAGTTTGTTCGATAGTTGAACATGCCTACCTTTATTTTCTCAAGTTACGCTCCTGCATAACAATAAATTTACCCTAATTAAATATTTACTTCGCCTAATTGAACGAAGTTCTTTAGTCAATAATAATTTTCAATGATCTATACAGCCATGTTATGGATACGAGGAAGCTATGTGCCACACCCACTTGGCAGAGGTTTTTTTTTTTAGATAAAACACAAAAACTATGTTTTTGGTGTTTCTTCAAGAGTAGACGACGAACACGGGTTTTCACAAAGTTTGAATACGAATAAAACTAATTTTAACTAATTTAACTAATTTTGTATCCTAAACCTAACCTAACCTTGAAAATCGTTCAAAATAAAATCAAAGGTACACAACTGGATTTTTTTTAAAACCAAAAAGTTGTTAGTTCTTTTTTTTTCTTGGAAAAAAACATCTGGAAACAGGACCTTGATTTTAAATGGTCTATCCGCTCATGTTTACACGATACCGCACGTTGAATTGAATGAAATTATTCGTCGCAGTAGAAAGCAGTTACCGAGTCATAACCGTTATTATTGAAAATTACTGGATGCGACGGTGACTAGAAGAGCGATACAAAAATGATTGAAGTTCCATTCTTGTAGCATGATAGCACGAGCGAATTTTCCGTGACTATCATATTCCATTTATGTTACATTGAGTTAAAAAAAATTAGGGTAATTTTTTTTTTTTTTTTTACTTTTTTGTGCAAAAAAATCTAACTATCGATGTTATTGTGACAAATTTGGTCCGAATAATATTCTTCTATTCAAACGAAAATTTTCTATATTGCGATACGAATCCGTTTGAGACCATTGTGCTCACTATTTTGTTAAGGACGGAATCCGTGAAAAAAACTATGTGTGTGTTTGTATCAGATTTTGTCTACTCTACACAGCCTGCGATTCTGAACCGATTTTCATTGTCCTTTTTTGTTCAATCCCAATATAATTCGGAAATTTCGAATTTCACAGTAATGCTTACATTTTTCGCGAATAATTTTGTCGACGCTAAACGTTATATTTCGCTACCGATCTACACGATTCATTTTGTTCAATCCCAATTTCAGTCGAGTTGTGCAGTAGATCCATCTTTTTTTTTTTTTTTTTTGTTCAGTTAAGATTTTGGTCAAGTATTTAAACATATTTCAGCACATTGAATTTTCGTAATAATGGAGGGGGTGACAGTGATCAATTTCTTCACTATTATCATGTGATATCATTGGCCGTTTCAAATGAAAAATTGTCACCTCTAATACATAAATAAATAAATGTAGTATGAATAAATTTCATACTCCAATTTTAGCAGTTGTGCAAAAAACCTCGGAAATTTTTTGTCAAGGGCCTATGGAGGTGGAATGTACACCACTAAATCGCTGCTCGCACGACTTATATTGCCGGTATTCTCGCATTTTTGCTTGATTAAGAAGAGCGATCAAGTTTTGAAAAGTATTTGATCTTCATCATTCATTGATTTTCAAATATAATTATAAGGGGTAAATGGAGGTAGTCATAGTGATAATCCCTATCCTTCCTTCCACAATCAACTTCAGATATGTTGAATCCGATATTGGGAAGGGGGGATAGAGGAGCTAATCTTCGATCCACTGAAAGACCATGCAAGGCAACTACAATTCTCAGTCACAATTCTGTTTTTTATCAATTAAGAATTTCATTTAGTTATTAAAAACATTTATGAGTGTTTAAATTATTATGAACTATATTATAATGAAACTATTACGATTATATGAAAACCAGACATAATGCGTGCATTACTACGTTCATACGTTCATGACTTATTTACACTTTTGGGGATAAGTGGAGGGTCAATAGGTGTTTCATTTCATTTGGTTAAATTTCTGTTGTTCTAAAGCTGTTATTTCGTAAAATAGTACTAGCAAAAGAACTAGTTGGTTGTCCACGGAGTTGTATTCAAGACGTGATTCTGAAAGTTGATTATAAGATAAGAAGACAAACTGGACACATGTGCTTCCCTAAGCGATCTACTGATATACATATGTATATATTAATTAAATTAATTAGGTTATGTAAAAAATAATAACTTCCTGATCAGGGCTTTGTCACACATACAATTTGAACATACTTTACAAATACCGCGGCAGTGGAAATGAATTTAATGTCTCTGTTGTAATAATTGAACTTCTGAAGCTTCAACTTGCGAAATGTGGCTCAAGATCCAACCACGATCCGGGATGTGTCATTAATCTTGGCATCACGACCAATCAACCCCAAAGGAATATATTGAAGGATTAATCCATCAATAAATCGATTATGAATATATAGGGTGTCCCACGAGACGACAACCCCCACCCACCGTGGGTCCTAGTCATCCAACGGGTCCGAATTCAAACCGACGGTTGGATCCGTCCACACACCGTCCAACTCAGGTGCGAGTGCGGAGAGGGGGTCGTCTTTCGGTCGTCTCCGATTGTCGGCCGACGGTTGGATAGTGTGTGGGCCGCTTTAGGAGTAACAAAATTGTTGGACAAGCTGCTCATAGTGAGGCCTCAGGCGAAGAGATTGAATGGCACAGAGCGTGTGCATGGGAAAACGTTGATGCAAAACAAAAACAAAAAAACATTAATGTGCTGTACCCCATTGCACACAGCTTCTGCCTCCTCTGCTGCCATTCTCCACAAGTCCTCAGAAGCATACCTGGGCCGCTCTTACTCTATATTAATTGCAGCGTTGGCCTCCACAGGACGCTCCTTCTGCCTCCCTTCAGGGATAAAGAGAAAGAAGAAGAGGGAGAGGATGGTCAATGCCCCTGCCTGGGGCGCCCCTGTGTGCCAATGGGCAGGTGGGGGTTATGAGGCTCGTTGTTTGGGGTATCCATAATGGGGGAGATGATTGAGGAGCTTACTTTCAAAAAGGCACAAATCCAAATCTGGGAGAACACGTTTTTTTCCTAATTTTCTCTCTTTGAATATGAGCTGCATCAGATCTCCCTATCATTTCCGAACAAAACAGAACACATCCACGTCGATTCCGGGGCTAAAGTTATGTGTTTGCATCAAAAGGTAACAAATCCGTCCCCTACATTTTTTTCAGTGCCTTGCAATCGAAAGGGCACATATCCTCCGAATTTCGTCAGGCGATAAGTCGTGGGTTTTCAAAAAGGCACATATCCAAAAAGAAGCATTGCGCCTTCGTCTTGACGTTGAATATTTACACGAGACTCTATAGATGGCAGGCATGACAAATGGAAATATGGAGTCAGGTAAAGTTTTCAATAAAACCTACAGAATGGAGAATGAATTCTTTCTTTTTCAAAAAGGCACAAATCCATGAGTTTTGATCAAAAGGGCACATTTCCAAAATGAAAATGGACATACAGCCTCGTGTTTTGGAGAAAATTGATTCATATTCTGAGGCATCTTTATCTGTGCCTTCTCACACATTACTCCGATGAGAAATTGCAAAGCGACGTGGTCCTCTCCTCGGGGATTTGGGATATACGGTTTTTTGACTTTTAATATTGTTATTATACTCCCTCATTGTGTTGTTTAGTACTCTACCTCCTGTACACACAGGACTTACCCCAACAAGAAGGCACAACTGTTGCCACCTTTGCAGATGATACGGCTATCCTCTCTGTTGGAGATGATATAGAAGCTGCAACACGCAAACTACAGACGTCTACTACTGAGCTTTGTAAATGGACCAAGATGTGGAGAATGAAGCTGAACGAATCAAAATCAGCCCACATCAACTTCACTAACCGAAAAGTCCCAATCTTGAATGTTGAGATCAATTCGAATAAAATACCGCATACTGAAGCAGTTAAATACTTGGGTTTGACACTTGACTCCAAATTAAACTGGAATAAACACATAGAAAAGAAGAAAGAAGAACTTAAAATCAAGTACAGAAGGATGTATTGGCTAATGGGAAGGAATTCCCATCTCTCACTTCACAACAAACTGCTTATATATAAGCAGATCCTTCGCCCTATTTGGACCTATGGGATACAGATCTGGGGCTGTGCCAAGAAATCAAATATTAAGAAAATCCAAACCTTTCAGAATAAAATACTGAGAAGTATAGTTGGAGCCCTTTGGTACATGCGAAACGATGATATTCATCGAGATTTGAGGATGGAGACAGTCTATGAAATTATTGCAAAATACGCAAGGAAGCATGAACATCGCCTCCACAAACACGTGAACCCGGAGATGCTCTACGTTTTGGACAACGAAGGTGAAATCCGACGTCTCAAGCGAAACAAACCACTGGATTTAGTTGTGCTGCGTGAATAGAAGTGCAATCGAACTCAGTGCTAATTAATTGAGCTATATAATAAAGGGCTAGATTTTGCTGTAAACCTACCCACTTGGAGTGTACCTTTA